>PVKM010001052.1:0-86100 GCA_004027735.1 Carollia perspicillata
AGAAGGCTATAATTGTATATATTGACTTCTAATGCTTAATTCACTAGAACCCATTACAGAAACACTATGAATAAGCCTCCTAGATCATGGAAATTCTCTCCCTATAACTAAATTATCATAAGACTGAAGCGAGTCTCTGCCCATATATGTCTATGTCCTCAAAACAGATCCGTGTAGATACCTGGGCTACCTTCTGACTACCTTCTGACACCAAATGACAACTTTCTAAACAATGCATGCATTCTAAATCCACATAGGCCAATGCATATTAAAATTTCATACTGCTTTTCAAGATAGCAAAACGAGGAGAAAAAGTCTTGCTCACACATGCAATTTTTCTATGCAGGCATTATTTCCTGGTTACCCAGAGCGGCATTGTTAACGCTCTTTAATTTTAATAGCCTCTTCAATTCAGGATCCTGTTTGCAGAAGGTGTGCTCAGTTCTGTCTTATATGCTTGACTTGTCTGCACACCTGAGAAAAATTCCTATTTTAATTTGCATTCAAAATTCTTTTTAAAAAAATCATCGATTTGAAAACAACTGCTATCTGAAAACACAGCAAAATCAATCCTCCCCCATTTGTAGAGCCCAGGAAAGAAGAGGTTTAGTAAGTGTGCCTGTGCTTCCCGGGGCTCAGCTTCTGTCGCCATTTCCTTGGACTCGAGAAGGTTTTGCCTTGTATTTCTGCATGTACAGAAAGAAGTAAAACCCCAAAACACAAACATACATTCTATTTTTGCATACTTTAGGCTATGCAATTTAAAAATATTATCTTTATCTATCTATCTTTATCTATTATGATCTGGTAGAATCCAATGCCATGAAAGGAGCCTAACCAGGATAACACCAAATATGTTTTTAATGGTCATTAAAGTAAATATCAAGGGTGAAGATGTCTAAGACGATCCGATTCTTGGAACAATGTAGAAAAAAAAATGGTTCTAAGGAGCTAAAATTGAAGTGTCCCTTTCATGGCTTTAGTGCAAATTCTCTCAGAGAAATTGATAAATTTCACTATGGAGTGGTTGCTAGGATACCCTTCAAAATCCATTAAAGTAAGCTCTTTTCTTTAAAGGGCTGGGCAGGGTTTCCATTATTTCAAAATGGCTTTGAAAAGCACGATGGGTGTTCTCTTGGGCTTTATCTACGTGACAAAACAGGTGAATGAATAATCTTTAAGAAAGAAACAATGATTACCAAAGTTTAAAAAATAAGTATACTCTCTTGTATGATTTATTTTGAAAGTAGACTTGTCAAGGAGGTTCCGATTCTCAGAATCTGGAAAGAAGAAACAAAACTTGAAGGCAAATGGACAAGGTGAAATTCCTTCGAGGTAGTTAAAGGCCTGTTACTGGAAGAAGCAAGGAAGGGAGTCCACGTTTATGGTGGCATATTATTTGCCAGGTGTCATCAAAGAAGGCCATTTTTTTCTGGACCTGAAAGTAGCACAGATGCTTTTTGTATTTCACTCTTTGAATTCCTGTTAATTAAGTAGTACAAAAGTTATAAGCACTTCTACAGGAATGTTTACATCCGGTTCCATTAGAAGGTGGGCAGGCTGGGGAAAAAAGATGAACCAGCGTTAGAGAGGAAACTAGGACACGTCTCCTGGACTCAAGGGCACACCGCACAGAAAAGCCGGCAGCAAAGTGCATGGAAAGAGGCAAACCTTTAAAGAAAAGAAGCCTCACTAGAGTGTTAGAAATTTTTTAAATATGTTTTCCCCTTTGCCTCATGAGAAGTATATTCCTGAAATTCCTGCCTATTATTATAAAGGATCCTCAAATTCCCGCCTGTTATAAAGTTGGGCTGGGGATTTTTAAAAAGTAAAGCTGGTGTCAGCCTTTGATTTGGATATTTTTACCTTCATGTGTTTTTCTACACCTTAAAAAAGTCATATGTATGTTTATTTCCAGAGTTATCAAAGATCACATTTTTTATTGGCTAGCATGACCAAATCAGAACAAAGTTGTGGTGTATAGAATTTGTGTCCTTATTTAAAATAAAGTTAGCACGTTAGACCTCCACTCACCAGCCAGGGCTCTGACGGAAGGGCAGGTGACGGAGGACACTGCAGGAGCTGGTGGAGCGAACGCTCTCCAGGGACAGACCCTGACTGAGGACAGGGCCCCTGCGGGGGGCTTGTCGCCCATCGCCCATCATAGTAGGAGAATCCTGACACCTGGCACTTCACTCCAGCTCTCATCAGGACTGGAGTAATAAACTACTAAATGAAATGAAAACAGAGAATAATCACGTCTGTGCTGGAAGGAGGGAAGGATGGTGTGTCAATAAATGTTTGCTGAATAAATGAACAAGCGAATGAATCATGCAAAGGTCTAGTATCTTCTTCAAAGAAAATAATAGCTAGGAACCAGGAATAAAGAAAACAGAGCTACTTGCATTACATCTGGGGTACATGCCTACAGCTCTCTCTACTGGCGTCTGGAACTCTTGTTGATAATAGTCGAATACCGAATCTGTCAAACCCCAGTGGAGAACACAGAGGGTGGCGCTCTGACCCCAGTGAAGATGAACTCTGGCACATTTACTGGGCCCCCGACCCTCTGCAGAATCTCGTTCCCTTTTTCTCACCATTATTCCCAGTCACACCAGTACTTGAGATGTCTCACTCTGCTCTCCTTACCTACAGCAGCTGTGGCACCCCACCACCTCAGGGACGGTCCCTAGTTTTTTCAGTTCTTTCTCTTGCAACATTCCCAGTGTAAATGGTTGCCTAGAATACTTGTCCAGCTGCACACCCTGTAAGAATGAAATAGAAAATTCTGCAGTTAACTCCTTATTGAAAACAAAACTCTCGTTCACTTCCAACGTCACCAAGGGTATCGAAAGCAGTATGATTATAAACGGTTTCCAAAAAGCTGATAGGCAGGCAAGTCTACATACTCAAACAGCTGGTCGTCATTTATAAAACAACCCAGTACATGTTGATAAAGTCACACTAACTTTTTGACAAGAGCTACTGTATTCATAGGTTCTCCTTTGAAGAATTTTCTCTTAAAAACAGGCATGTTCAATACAGGATGATACTTCTTAGGAAGTTTGATGGATATTTTTGTTTTGTTGGTATTTTTTGAAATAAATGGAAACTACACAGATTGTGATTTGCTTGAGTAAATTTTTGTTTCATATTACCACATGTTAGAAAACATTCTGATGGCAGGTACTTGTAGTGCACTTGTAGTGCAGTGTAGTGTGTTTTCCTCTCCCCTACTTCCTGATATTTCTACCCAACAGTTAGAGGCAATCATGTTGTCCAGAGGAGAGTTAAGATTGTTAGAGCAAGGAATTCAAGGAGAAAGAAACTACCTGTAGTATTATTATTCTTGATTCCCAAATGAAGATTTGAAGATTTGAAGAAGTACTGAGAGGAATAGGACAGAGAGTTGATAATCTTTTCAAAGGAGAGTGTTGACCCCAAGCCTGCTCCAGCCCTTGGCAGGTGCAGGAGGCTGGCCCACACCTGTGGGACTGTCCCTTGCCATTCCTTTGAGCTCATCGTCTTGCCCCTGGCCAGGAAGCTACAACTTCCTCTCACTGTTGCCTGCACTTCGACCACTGGTCACTCAACAAAAGAGCCACCCCCTCACCCTTGTCTTCTCCCCGCTGTGAGACTTGGAGGAGTGAGTTCCCATGGGCATGGGTCCAAAGGGGGACCCACTTCTGAGGACACTGGAAAACAGGTCCTCTCTATCTGTTAAGATTCCACATAGCTACCTATAGTAAAAAACCAAAAGTAACAGTAGCTTAAGGAAGATAAGAGTTTCTTTCTCCATCATAGGGTAGAAGTCCAGAGGAGAGTAGTGCAGGGCTGGGATAACAGTGCTGTGGTCAAAGAGACCACAGGCTTTTGTGCTATTGCTCCATTATCCTAGCTTCAGCTTCCATCCTCAAGGTCACCCCTTGTCCCAAGATGATGGCTGGACTTCCAACCACTGCCTTGGGTTTTCGACAGAAGGAAGGATGCAAAATTCATATCTCCCAGCTGTGTCAACAATGTTTAACCAACCTGGCTGGAGGTCTCACAGAACTATCCAGGACTTTCCCACAATAAAGTCTGAGATATGTAGCTAAAATTTTAGGCGGATGCATCACCCAACTCCCTACCCCGCACAACAAGTCTGCTCTTACTAAGAAAGGTGATGAGAATGGCTGTGGGATATTAACTCACAGTCTCTTCAGTCTTTGAAAGGGAGTTTGTGCAGAATTGAATGCGTAGGTAGATACCTACTAGAAGGCTAGATAGTGGGGAAAATTCACCTAATTTATTATAAATAACTAAGTAAATAAGTTTCCATTAGCATTTTCTAAGTTAAACAATTACACATCAATTAAAGTCAAATATTTCATGTGTATTTTATATATTACATATCTTACATACATGCACACACACACACACAGTGTAAGAAGAAAAGTGTGTGGTGTGGAAGATAATGAAACACATTTCTAAGGGAAGTCTGCAAGCGGCATAGCTGCTCCTTCCGAGACTGTAGACGGTGTTGTCCAGGGACAGCTTGCTTTGGAAGTGAAGAAAAAAAGAGCAGCTTTTCCAATCACCTTGGGGGAGATCAATGCCCTAGAGTGTATTACTCTGATTTGCCAACTCTAGCTAGAAGTGAGAGTGAAGAATCTGTAACACTTTTTAGGCAATTAGAAAAGACTTAAAAACAGCAGCAACTAAGAATGATGAAAGTCAATGTATCCAGGGAAATAATAGTTAATACTTATAGAGTGTTCATTATTTGCCAAGTCCTGTTATGACCACTTGGCTTTTAAAGAGGTGCAACAACTCTATGGGGTTGGTACTATTGTTACCCCACGTTTACCAGTTAGGAAACTGAGGTCAGAGAAGTTTAGTAACTTGCCAGCTGGTGCACTGCACCTGTCAATCAGTGGTGGGACCAAGAGTCACACCAGGGTGGGTAGTTCTGCGGTTGTGCTCCGAACCACTGCCCTCGCCTCCTCTGGAAGTGCAGCCATTTGACCAGGAGAAAAGACAGTGTGACAAGACGGATCATCAGGATGCTGCTGATGGTGGGAAAACGACATGGTCTGAAAGTTTCAAAAAAATTCACGTTATTGTAAAAATGATGTCAGTGCCCTGGCCGGCATGGCTCAGTTGGTTGGAGCCTCATCCCAAACACCAAAAGACTGCAGGTTCGATTCCCAGTCAGGGCACATCCCTAGGTTACAGGTGTGATCCCAGTCGAGGCGCAAATGGGGGGGAACCAGTCTTTCTCTCTCTCCCCCTCTCCCTTCCTCTTTCTCTAAAACCAATAAACATGTTTCCAAAAATGATGGCAGAGATATCAATCAAATATCGCTATTCTAGGGGTGATTTCTGTTCCAGTTCCAGTTGCTACTTTTTCTCAGTGCAAATACTGTGAGATACAACTCACATGTTCTAAAGGCAGCTTCATGTCATCTAAGTACCTTCTAAATCTATGTTTGCTAAGTGTTAACTGTTAATTACGTTTTACATTCATAAAAGTATAAAATATCTTCATTAAAATTACTTTCAATCTTTTATTGTTTAATAATTAATTCAATAATTTACTTTTATTACAAATTAAAAAATCAAATCAGATCACTGGAAAACAATTCTTCCATTTTCCCAGTTACTTAGAATATCTTACTTCAGTTATCTAACAAAACATACTGAGTACCTACTAAGTGTCAGACAATGTTCTAGGTGCTGAAAATGCCTTGGTGAATAAAATATAATGTACATTGTCAAATTGTTCACAAAATAACTGCAGCAATTTACATTTTACCTCAATAACATGTGAATGTAGCATTAATATAATTTGACAAACCACTTTTGGAATTATATATTTTGTATTAAAAATTACTTTTTGGGGATACTAGCAAAAGAAATTTGGACAAAATTGGGCTTGGCTGACATGAGCAGAACAAAGCAATGATTCACAGTATGTGTTGCAAAGATTCCCCAGCGTAGGCCCCTGTGAATGTCTGTTGGTCAGTAGGGGCCATGGGTCCCACCAGGTGGAGACCCGCTGCTCTCTGCTTTCATTAATCTGGCCTCAAATACACTTGGTCTTGATCTTTTTCTGTGGTTCCAAGGGTCCTTGAATGATTTCCCCTTACCTATTCATTATTTGACAGAAAAGAAAGCAAATTCTTAGTTCAATATTCGAGTCTCTCCTCCAACAAGCTGCTGTTCCCATGTGACTGGACTCCTTCCCCATCCCAGACCCACACGCCCGGTTTTCCCCGCAGGTGCCCCAAACCTCGGCTATTCTGAGAACACACTTCACACTTTCTCACCTCTGGTTTTGATCTCTTTGTCCATCTGGGAATGTTCTCCTCTTTCCTCTTTCTTCATTACATAAGTGCCCTTCTAACGCCACTGATTCTTAAAGCTTCTTCAGGGACCCAGGCCTGAATGAACTCGTCTTCTTTGGCATTTCCAAGGGGACCTCTAGTATGGCACTTCTTTTATGACACCTCACATTCCAGTTATCATGGATATTTTTTTGCCCACCCCCCAAAAAACACTCAAAACGTTCTGAGTGCCAGAACAGGCAACTGAAAGTATATGTAAAAAGAAATTAACCCAAAAGCCATTCTTGTATTTGTATTTTAAGCTGAAATTCTACATCTACATCATTCTCACGTAAGCGATTGCTGGATGTTTACCTGACAGTTGGCTCCGGACTCATATCCTACCCTCCACTTTGTAATGAATGCTGTGTGGCTAAAGGTCAAACCACCACCCTTTTCCAGTTTTTTTTTTTTTGCCAACTGGCTTCCAGTTACCTTCTGCTCATAATTTTTCTTCTTACACAAACTGATATGCTAAATGATATTATTTCCCAAGAATAAACCTTCTTTGCACTCTCAGGATGACTTCACTGGGGTATGTGCTACTTGATCCTTTATATTAGACTTCATAAATTTTCACATTGACATTGATAAGCAACATGAAATCATATTTATGCTTCATTAGACCTGGGTATCATTATACTCACATTTTAAAGCATGTGAAAGCTTTCGTTCTTATTTAGGTTCTAGAAAAATTTCAAGTGCATTGACTAAACCCTTCACCTCCTGCACACAAACAATGTGGTGACAGCCAGAGGGGAGGGGGGATGAGGGCAAGGGGAAGGAGGGAAGAAGGGACAAAATGGGGACATCTGTAATAGTGTCAACAATGTTTCTAAGAACAATGTTTAACCGGTTTTTCGTTATTTTTGGGTCTGAGTCAGTTGAAAGTATGAGAAGTGAGGAAATTGAGATGAGGTTGTGAAAACTTTCTAGGAGTTTGATGATAAAAGGAAACAAACTGGCTACATACTTAGAAAGGCATGTTAGGTTTTTTGTTTTTTTTTTTAAGACGAGCATAAATTGCCTTTTTAAAGTCAGGATATTTATTTAAACACATAAATTTGTTGAAAGTCATTTGGTAAAGAGGGAAGGGATTTGTGAAGAGAAAGGGGTGAATCACGGAGCAAAGCCCTCGAGATTAGTCGAAGGCAACGGCTGTACACTGCAGAACTCGCCCCTAGGTGCGGAGCTCGTCCTTCTTAAGAGGTGGCGAAGGGCAGTAACTGTGGCAGTATGTTAGGTGCTCACTACTGACGGCCCCCTTAAGGTATGTGGTCCTAAGTTGAAAGGAGTCCAGCAGCACAGCGGTTTGTCCTGCTAACAGCTTTCAACTTGAACGCACTGAGGGCACAGGCACAGTAAGAGGTTCAGGTTTAACTTGCGTTAGGGTTCTGTCAAAACAAGAGGGCACACAAATGAAATTCCTCTTAAATTTTCATGGGATTCATGATTACATGTGGTGGGTGAACCGTTTGCAGGAGGATTCAAGGACACCATGATACGGGGAATCCTGAAGCAGGGACACGGACTGTTGAAATGCTCTTTAGAATTTGATACTTGTGCCGGACACAAGAGTTGAAGCTTCGCTTGGCAGGATGATGGGGACTATCTTTGATTTTTCTTCTGTTAGAATTCATATTAGAATCTGTCAGGGATGCAAGTGTAGTGGTTTCTTTTTTTAAATTTATTTAAGTTTACAATACATGCTTATAGAAAATTAAAACATAGAAATATATAGCCAATCATGAGTTCTCCCATAATCCCACTCCCTCACAAAGTCACTGATAACAATGTGGCGCTACTTCTCCATTACCTTTTAGGGCATTAACAAGTTATTTTACCAGTGCTTGCACTTTTCTTTTTTTTTACATAAAAGTAAAGTTCGGACACCTTATTAGTCCAAAGACATTCTTCACTCTTAATTGATCGAAATAAATTCCACAAAGGTACCATAATCTATTAAACCAGTCCCTTATCAATAGGACGGCTGGGCTAGCTTTAACTATTAAAGAAAAGAGGAGCAATAAACTTGCTTGTGTACATTTGTCAGATTATTCCCATTAGGAAGTTTCCTAGTAAGTTCATTTCTAATAAGGAGTTAGCCAAAGAGGTCAAGCATTTTCCATATATTGCAGAAAACTATCCACCTAAAAGTTGTAACAATTACACTCCCACCTACAGCATGCAAGATCAAATATGTAATTTGGAAATGCTCATCCAAAATGATAATTTTAAAAAATATTAGGCCAATTATTCTTACAACTGTATTTTCTAACTACAGATAGTGAAGTTTGACAATCTTGACTGATGGGGAGTCAGGATCCTAAGGGCAGGATTTATAAAACTCACGTTTACCAAAAAGAGGCACAGGTATTAGAAACATAACACTTTTCTATAGCCTTCACCAAAGAAAGACTACAGCCCTTGCTCCAGCTTCAAAGCGCTCTGTTGGTGTCTCCGGTTAGTTCTCCAGGTCTGGATGCCCACCTCGGCACCCCGGGGCCAGTCCACACTCGGCACCTGGGCTTCCTCACCACCAACCAGCTGTGCGCACTCCACGGCCGCATACCCTCCTCTCCCCCAGCACACGACACGCTTTCACACATCTGGCTGGTTCCATTTACTTCGTCTCCTCTTCGAGTACCCGTTTCCTGCTCTGCCCTCTCAAGGTTCTGCTCCAATACCACTTACTCTATGAAGTCCTCCACAATCCTCCCAGGAAAAAAAGTCTTTTCCTCTGTGCTACCCCAGCTTTTCCCTCACACCTCCATCACAGCCCTCCACAGTAAACCAGAAGTCTTGGAGGACAGACGCATCCTATTTGTCTGCGTCCTGAACAGTACCTAGTGTAGCACTTTGCAGAACATGCACTCAAAAACTGTCTGTGGAGTCAACATATGTAAGTTACACTAAGCCTTCAAATCCTTTAGTACAAAATTATCAGCCACAGATACTAGTTTTAAAGAACTTAAAAAAGAAACCAAACTGCTCCCCTCAAAACAAGTCCTATTATGACACCCAATTTGGTAAGTTAAAAGGAAAAAAGGTATCTTTTAATAAAATTGACAAAATATTCTATCTTCAGTGTAGTATACTTAACAAACCTGCATGTGCTTGACATCGGCATCTTTCTAGGATGTCAAATTATTTACTTTAGAAATAAAAACATGGGGAGGGGGGAGACAACACATTTTATTGTAAAATATTAAGCAGCAATGATTCAAGCATGTGGGTTTCTGCTTTATAATCCTAGCCAGAGCACAGAATGACTGGATATCCTCATCAACACCAGGCTAAACAAAAACAAAAACAAAAGAAGAAAAAAACATCGTGAAGAGAATGCCACATTAAAATCTCTTCCTCTTGATAATTTCTGGCTTCCAGCTGACTGGATGAGTTTCTTCTGTCTAAAAGTAAAAAAGTAAATAAGAAAATAAAGTATTAGTTTACTTCATATTTAATAACTTCCCTCCTAACAAAAATAAGGTATCCGTTCTAAATTATATTACTTGGCATTATAACTTACCTATAAGTTACTTAACAATTTTAGAAATGGCTGACAAACTTCTGCCACTATCTGCATCTAATAAAGGATGAATGACTTCACTCTATATCTACTTCACGGTTTTTCATCTCAAATAAAGCTATGTAGATATTCCAGGAACACCAAAGCTGATGACTCCAGAATTTATTTGCAGAGCAATCTATTTGTTTTCAGTGCAACATTTTCCCAGTAATTGTAATAGGGAAAGTTGGAATTAAAACAATCTATGGATTTGCTGTCATCAATGAAACCAACACAGAAAGCTACGAGCAGACACTACTCAACATGATAAATACTTTAATACTATAAAGATTATTTTCCCTTCTGATAATTTCAGTAACTTTAAAATAAGAAAGCACTTGCAAAATTTGTACAGCTGACTTACTTTCATGAATACGTGAAATAGAGAACTTACCGCTGTATCATCCTCTCTGTACACCTTGATGGTTTTATCAGCTTCGGCCGTTAGTAAACGACTTTCCGACTGATCAAAAGCACAAGCAAATATTCCTGATTCACTATCCAAAGACCCAGGCTGCACAGCTGCATGAACTCTCTGGAAATTGTAGCCAGTTCTCCAGTCCCAAAGATGCATTGTGCCATTGTCGGCTTAGAGAGAAAGATGCAGTTAAACTTGGTACCCCTTCAATAATTCAGCTTGACTAGCATTAAGCACCCAACCATTAGCTGAGCACTATGGCAATAACTACAGTTAAAAGATATATAAGACACAAGCACAAGTTTCTCTTAATATTGGTTTGTCCACTTTCGTCTGTGCTTAATTCGGGATTTATTATAGATCTCAAAAAGCACCACAAAATGATACCCAATTCCAGAATGCACAACCAAACTTCAGGCGAGCCCCAGCATAAATCCCAAACTTAAGATATATCATGTGGGAACTCGAAGAAGACTGAACTATGAAATATGCTACGTGTATTATGAACAAGAATGAACACACATAAGAACATTCAAATACACATTACTTAGGTAAGTTTTGCTACAGTACTTAGGTGTGATGGCTCGGGATTTCACAAATGTTTACTCACTCACTGAAAGAAAAGATGACAGACTAAAAAACACATTTATCAGAAATTTTATTTTACCTCCAGATACAAGCACTCCATCGGAATTTACTGTCAATGTGTTAATAATAGCATTGTGACCAGAAAGATTTTGAATGAAACTTCCATCAGGGAATTTCCACTGTTTTATGTTATCTGGAGAACCAGAGGCAAATGTGTAGCTGAAATAAGATTGAAAACAATAACAAAATAAACCAAGTTAAATAAAAGTGGTAGATTTAAAGCAGCTCATCATGGCTGTATTTATTTAGCACATGTACTCAGTGATCCATGTAGTCTCAGCCAAATGTTACCGTCATACCAAGAGGTAAAAACATCGAGACATTTGTCCCAGGTTAGATCAGATTTTCAATTCATTTTAAATGCATTTTAAGGCCTAGATTAATGTTTTATTGTCCTCTCATTTCCCCAATGCTCTATACTGAGCTACAGCAATAAATTTACATAAAGGGTAAGGGGCTGTGCAACTATTATGGGGGGGAGAGAGAATGAGAGAGAGAAGAGAGAGAACAAATGAGAAAGAAGAGACAATGAGAGAAAAATAGAGAGAATGAGAAAGAGAAGACAAGAGAGAACGAATGAGAGAATGAAGAAAGAGAGAGAGAGAGAAGAGAATCGACAGAAGAGGGAGGACATCTGGAAGAATGGGAGAAAAGGAAAGAAACAAAGGCGAGAGGAAGAGAGAGAAAAAGGGACTGAGGAAGACAGGGAAAGAGAAAAAAGTAGAAGAGGGAGTAAGAGTAAGAGAGGGAGGGGAAGCGGAGAAAGACATGAATAGGAACAGAAAAGGTCAGGGTGATGTGATACAACAAAAGTAGCTTGGCATACTACGCACCAGTTCTTTGGATAACCTGGCTGTAATGTTCTTAGGTCCTGCTTTCCCTGCTAGGTATATTAATTTCCTCCTTAAGAACTACACTATTCTATGTATATCTCAGTGACAAAAAACAACACTTATGTCCGAACATTAAATCTAGCTACCCTTAGCTTCTACTTTGACATGCAGCTTTTAAACATGATTTATTCATAGTTTCACTTGACATTATCATTAATTACGATGCAGAAAACTTTCATCATCTACAGGGCAGAAAGCAAAGTATGTAAGGAAAATGAAAGAAATGCATGTTTGTAAGTGGAACAGGCCTGGAAATGAGTGTGTAAATGACTACCAAAGTAGTACTAATGTTGGTATTCCTGTCCTATACCAAAAACTGAAGGAGAGAGAGAGAAACTAGTTAGGAAAACACACTTACTGTTTTGGATGTAACACCACAGCCCTGACTGATTTTTTGTGATTCGTTAATGTGACTCTTGTTTTGCCAGCTACCAAATCCCATAATCGTATTGTAGTGTCGTGGCTTCCTGTAATGAAAACACACATCCCCAAAACATGCATCAGGGAAAGAATGTGAAACTGTAATAAACTATGATGTGTTCTCCCAGACACGTATGTACCAAATGAAAGTTGTTATCAACTCTTGGCTAATTGCTCTGACCTTCCAAAATTTTAGGTTGGTTTAAAAAAAATTTTTTTAATCCTTGCCCATGAACATTTTTCATTGCTTTTAAAGAGAGAGGAAGGGAAGAAGAAAAAGGAGTGTGGGGGAACACTGATATGAGAAAGAAAAACACCAACCAGCTGCCTTCTCATACGTTCCTCGACTGGGAATTGAACTTGTGACCTTTTGGTACGGCACTATGCTCCAATCAACTGAACCACACTGGCCAGGGCTGCTTTCAAATTTATTTGTTAAAAAAATGTAATATATGCTTGATGTACTATTAACTGAACAGTCTGAACAGATGCCAGTAACAAATAAAACAAATACATGATATCAGCCCCTTGTGGAAGGGGAGGGAAAAAACTCAAATGATATTTTAGTTAATAAAATGTATCATGGAATTATTTTCTAGTCTTAGAGTAAAGATCCACTGTTATTAATCTTATTTTATATAAAATATGACTTAAACTTGTTCTAAAGGTTATTGGTCTCAGGGTATCCTGTCTTCTAACTTTAATTTTCTAGACCAGCCCTGGCTGGTGTCGCTCAGTGGACTGAGTGCCGGCCTGTGAACCAAAAGGTCGCCAGTTCAATTCCCAGTCAGGGCACATGCCTAGTTTGCAGGCCAGGTCCCCAGGTGGGAGTATGCAAGAGGCTACTGATTGATGTAACTCTCCCACATCGATGTTTCTCTCCTTCTCTTTCCCCTTCCCTTCCCCTCTCTCTAAAATAAATACATTATTAAAATTCTTTTTCTAGACCAATAAATCTGATACTATGAAATAATGCTTAATTTACCTTACATCACCATTTTCTAGTCAGACCTTACATGATATTTACATTCTATGACATGAAAAAAATATGGCATAAAAATGAAGTATTACTACAATAAGTTTCAAAGGCACAATCACAATGCATTGATATGAATATATGGTAAGGTTGAAAAGCATCAATCGTACCAGTAATAATCTGTGGTTCTGCAGCCTGACACCTCACTGTAGCAACCGCATTCGTGTGTCCAGATAATGTGTGCACACTGGCTTTAGTTCTCACATCCCAAATCTATGAAAAGGCACACACACACAAACTAGACATCAACAGATATGCTGTCAAAGAGAACAAGCATTCCTATCTCAGGCAGGTACCAGAATGAATTTAAGGCTGGGAATTTACTACACGGCCAGGCCTGAATATAATGAAGAAAGCACTTAAATGGAGATAGCAATCTCGAAGCTGGCTGGGGGCTGAAGACAGGAGACAGCTGACGGAGTGAAGGGTGGGAGTGGAGCTAAACGAAAAGATCAGGGGACTAAAAGTCTAGGAATGGGTATAACGGGACTACTGAATGAAAGCGCTGGTGCACGACAGTCATGGTGATGGAAGGACATGTGAGAGCGGAGCATTTTGGGGACAGGGCACTCCCAGTAATAAGCGTGGTGAGGCCACAGAACCGATGATAAAGGTATGAAAATGTACAAGTCAAGAAACAGAGGGACCAGGTGGGTCAAAGTAACCATCTTTAATTGTCAAACCATGTATGACTCCCAATACCAAACATGCATACTGTGAGATGCAATACATTCACAAATAAACGCAAGGCTCCATTCCATTTACCCGTGCAGTTGAATCTCGACTACAGGTTACCAGCACATCAATTGTCGGGTGCAAATCCAGACCATACACTGCACTCAGGTGTCCATGGTAGTGCCTTATAACCTATAAACACAGCAGGAAAGTTAAAATTTCTGTCATTAGAAAGAAAAACAGTGGCTCATAATGTTTTAAATCCCTATATCCAAGCTTACCTTATTATATTCAAGATCCCAGCACTTGACTTGTTTGTCTTCTCCACAGGAGAACAGGTATGGGCTCCGTGAGCTGACTATCACACCACGAACTGTACTAATGTGACCAGTTAATGACAGTTTTAATTTGCCGCTAGCCAAGTCCCAGATCTGCAATGAAAGAATATTTCATTTCTCTTCTTGTTGATTATCCCCAAAATTTTAGACCTGATAAAATGAAGTCTCTAAAATTTGAAAAATACAAACATAAAAACTGTTTAAATTTGTAAAACAATGCTCCCCCCAAATACCACCAAAAATAAAAGGAAAAAGCAGAATTAAAGGCATGCTCAAACTGGGGAAATATTTGTAACAGATGACAAAAGATTAACATTCTTAATACATATAGGATAACATTGATAATAAAAGTATGAATACTACAGTATTAAATTAGCCAAAGATGGCAACCATTTAAAAAATCCCCATGTAAACAACCTAAGTGTCCATCATTAACTGAAAGTAGACAGAATGTGGCACAGACACATACAAGGGAATATTATTCAGTCATAAAAAAAAGAATGAAATCTTGCCATTCATGATAACATGAATGGTCCTTGAGGATATTATGCTAAACAAAATAAGTAAGATAGAAAAAGGCAGATGGCGTATGATCTCACTTGTATGTGGAACCTAAAAAAAAAGAAGAAGAAAAAGAAAAAAGAAAGCCAAATTCACAGATACAGAACAGACTGGGGGTCGCCAGAAGCCGGAGTGAGAGATGGATACAATGGGTGAAGGGAGTCAAAGGGTGTGAAGTTCCAGTTATAATTTATAAGTTACAGGGATGTAATACACACGTTGTGACTCTAGTGAAGAGCACTGTATTGCATATTTGAAAGTTGCTGAGAGTAGATCTTAAAAGTTCTCATTACAAGAAAAAAGTTTTATACCTATGTAATGTGACGTGTTAACTAGACTTTGTGGTGTTCAAGTCACAATATATGCAAATAGTGAATGATTATGTTGCATACTTGAAACTAACCTAATATTTTATGTCAATTACAATTTTTTTAAATCCTAAAAGTAGCTTTATAGGGTAACAAAAAGTTCATCTTTATTAAAAATGTTGTACATACAGTTCTTGAAAAATTAAGACACCCACTTCTGCTTATCATAAGTATAAATTATTAGAGATACACAATGAATAGGCTGAAATGAATCTTCTTCCATACTTTAAGTATCAAGTAACCATTTTTAGAAAATAATTTGTACTTTGGGTGCCAACTTCAAAAATGTTTGACCCATTAATTCCATTTCTGGGAATCAGCAATAAAATAATTTAAAACCAAAAAAAGCTTTAGGCACAAAGATTAATTAATTACAGCATTACTTATGATGGTGAAAGTCAGGAAACTGAGATTCCCAATAACAGGAACAGATTATAAAATATCCAAACGATATAATACCACGGAACCACTTAAAACGATGACTGATTTTTCAGAGATGGCCCTTTGAAATAATTAATGGTAAGTGCAAAAAACCAAGGTTCTCTTAAAAGGCACACATTTTTACAAACAGGAAAAAACTGGGAAGAAAATGCACTGATACAGAGGCACAGAAATAAACACTAAAAAGAAATTCATTCAATATCTGACAGTGGTAGGATTACATATGGGCCTATGTTCTATTTCTCTGTACTTTCATATTTTTTATAGATGAGCATGCTTTAATTTTATAACTAAAGAGGAAAAATATTAAGTATCAAGGAATCTGTGGTAGGTAGTCAGCATGTTCTATTTGGAAAAAAACGGTTGCTGAACAGTTTCTTTTTCCACTCTGAAACACCACTTTTCAAACAGATGGGACTTCTAACTGGCAGAGACAATAAACTTTACTCCATACTCGGGTCTAAGAAATCAGAGGAACTGTAAGAGCAATTCTCACCAGAAGAAATAAGACAGATTAAATACACATGGCAAACACAAAGCACTGCCTTCCTTATTACCTTTATAGTTCTGTCAGCAGATCCGGTGACAAACCACTGATTTCCAGGCTCCACAGCAATACACCGAACCCAGCCAAGATGCCCACTGATCACCTGTATTAAAAAAGAAACGTAGAATGGACACAAAAGCTAAAGGTTATTCAATTTCAACTCATTACATATAAGTTAATATTCAAGTTTAAATTGCCCCTCCAGCATCTTCAAATGACGAGATTATAAGAAGATTATTTGACAATTAGATTTTAGAATAAGTATTATATTACCTTCAATCTGTGAACGAATACACCAACTGTGGTGTCTACACAATGGAATACTACTCCGCAATAGAAAGGAATGTACCAATACCTGCAACAACTTGGATCAATCTCAAAGGCATTAGGCTGAGGGAAAGAAGATTCCCTTCATATGACACAGTTGAAAAGACCCACGTGTAGTGACAGAAAAACAAATGGCTGCCAGAGCTGGGGAAGGGTGCAGCTGTACAAAACTTCTACACACTGACTGTGGTAGTGGTTACCCAATCCACGTGGATATTAACATGTTAGATCTGTAGTGGTACTTTTCCGACTACATACATTTTATTTAAGATCTAGTGCATTTTAAATCGTTTTAACTCACTACAATTGAAGAGGTAATCATTAGAGCCAAAGAAATGTCCTGATGTATTGTTGTTCCCTTGACCTCCATATTAAATACCTCAAGCATGTTGCTAAATTTATTTTGTCTGCTCTCCACAATTAGTAGCCTTCTATCAATATTTTTGTTGTTGTGTTTTCTTTTCTTTTTTTTTTTTTGGTTTTTACTTACTTTTTTATTGTTGACACTACTACAAATGCTCCCATTCACCCCCTTTGTCCTCCTCCACCCAGCCCCTTCACCCCCGTCCCTCTGGCCATCACCGCACGGTTGTCTGTGTCTATGGGTTATGCATCCCTTCACCTTCTTTCATTCCGTCCCCACCCCCTTCCCCCTAACAGTTGTCCCCACCCATGTGTCCATTCCTCCATCTCTATTTGGTTTGTCAGTTTATTTTGTTCATTAGATTACACATATAAGGGAGATCATATGGCATTTGTCTTTCTCTGACTGGCTTATTTCACTTAGAATAATAATCTCCAAGTCCACAAAAGGGAAGAGTTTCTTCTTTTTATACCCATATAGTATTCCATTATGTAAATGTACCAGTTTTTTTATCCACTCATCTGCTGATGCACACCTGGCCTATTTCCAGATCTTGGCTATAGTAACTAATGCTGCTATGCACATAAGGGTGCATATATTTTTTTGAATTGGTGTTTTGGGAATTTTAGGATATATTCCCAGGAGTGGGATCGCTGGGTCGAAAGGCAGTTCCATTTTTAATTTTTTGAAGAAATTCCACACTATTTTCCACAGTGGATGCACCAACAGTGCTCAAGGGTTCCTTTTCTCCACATCCTCGCCAACACTTGTTTAATATTTTATACAAAATACAAGTATCCTTTCCAAGATATCTTTTAATATCATGCTTAATCCCCTTTCCCCATTCCACCTCAGATCACTTTACTGGTTCTCACATTCACTCTTTTCCTCCTCAATCTATCACTCAGCTCTTGTCAACTGGAAAACAGTAACCATGTCTCATACAGTGGAACAGTACACAAATTCACTCACCCTGTAGAGTTTCCATGGGGGGTGCCACTGGGGTTTGGGCATCGTAGGGGCCTTTTTAGCCATCAGTGCAGAGTTCTTGGCATTGCCACCCTCCATAACAGCCTAGATATGGAACAAACTACATCATTATTAAACGTATCATAATTAAGTTTTCATGTTATTAAAAAAATGGAAGAGAGGATTTATGAAAGTTTTTTCAAAAGTGGAAATTCAAAGAGGGTATTTATGAAAGCTGTTCTTCCCCTCTATAAAAAGGAAGCAGCAGCTAAAAATGTTTGCATAACTAGAAAATGAGTCTAACACTTCTAATCAAAACTATATTTTCTTTATGCTAATTTTAAAAAACAATTTAAAAATCTGAGAGGCAGAGTATCAAAGTTAAGAGCATAAAATTGCCCTGACAGGTGTGGCTCAGTGGGTTGGGTGCTGTTCCACTAACTGCAAGTTTGCCAATTTGATTCCCAGTCAGGGCTCAAGCCTGGGTTGTGGGTCAGGTCCCCAGCTGACATAAGAGCCAACCAAACAATGTTTCTTTCACACACTGAAGTTTCTTTCCCTCTCTTTCTCCCTCCCTTCCCCTCTCTCTAAAATAAATAAATAAGTAAAATCTTAAAAAAAAAAAGTGCATAAAGAGCATATATCACTATGCATAAGGTCAAGACCCAGCTCTGCCAATTAATAGCTGTTGGGCCTTGCGTAAAAATCACGTAACCATATGCCCCAGTTTTAAAATGCAAATAATAAAAAGAAGTAATGGTGTCTACCTGATACAGTTATTATGAAGATTAACAGAGTAGTAAATGCTCTATGTAAGCTCTTATTATTATATAAGTGTCTGCAGATGGATTAATGCCATTGCCCTTCATTGTCATATTTTAACATCATTGATTTAATGTTGCAGTGAAGAGACTGGTAGATCTTTCTATTTTTCTTCCCCCCAAATATTTCAATACTATTTTAAAAGGCATTCTAGCTAACATACAATCTTCTGTTAGCATCTGTCCATCTATCCAAAAAAACATTTGAGCTCATGAGGCTCCTACCCTCAAGCAGATAACATTTCTTCCTCCTAAGGAGGCAGAAAACCCGAGCAGGGAGACCTGCGGAGAGAGACTAAAGAAGGAGTGTGGTGGGAGGACTGCACCTGTACTCGTTTCACAAAGTCGAATCAACCGACGAAGCAGAGCCTGCACTGATTTAGAGGGACAGCATATTTTCAGTTATTCTTCTCTAATTACTTCCACCAATAATAATACTAACTGCCATTTACTTACAGATAAACTTACATATTTCTAAACGCTCTAATATACCACTGGTTGTATAGCTCATGAAATTACAATACTAGTAGCACTCAATTTCAACTGTATAAACCTCTTAGTCTAAAAAAGGCTTTCATATCTAAAACATATAATACAAGTTTCAGAATAACATTCCTTATATAGTTAACAGTGGATAATAAAAAGCAACATCACATCATCTTCATCAAGATAAATATAATAATGTAAGTAGACAAAGAATTAACACAATTTTAATTTTTAAAAAATATGTCAATTCACTAGCAACTTAAATTTTAGAGCTATAAAATATTAACAATTAGCTTAGGCTACAATTTACTTGAACAATCCCCCCAAAAGTTCTTTTTAATATTTAAAGTAAGAGTCTTAGAATAAAGGAAAATAAGGAAATATACTCCAAAAGGCACAAACCTGCATGTGATCTGACCCGGGGAAACTTACCAAGGTCATCCCTGCAGGTTGTGAACGGTCGGAACCCCCAGCAGGTGCACTACGATTTGCATCAACCCTGAGGCAAAAAACAACATATTCTAAGTAATTAACACCTTCAGGCACATGTTCTGCAGAATGAAATTTATAGGTTATATTTTTTCAGAAATGATAAAGTGTCACGTAATACGTAATTAAAAAGAAACAAATTTAAAAATGATTAAAAAAATGTGACCAGTAAACTATGCTTTCAAAATTTTTGTGATTAGAAGTGTAATATTTCATACCTGGCCTGAGAAGAAGGTAGTGCCACAGCTAAGGACTGTGCGGCTGACTCACTTGGCATTCTTTGGATCTTAGTATCTGCTGTTAAAGCAACTCCTGTTAAGTTTAACAAAAAAAATCCTTTTAGTAGCTACATTTGTTTTCATTTGCATTTAAAATAAAACACTGGAGGAACACATACCACAAATGTAATGGTGATTATCTCCAAGTGGTGATATTTCAATAACTGATTACATTTCGCATGTCTTTTGCTACTTTTTTTACCACAAATACTGTTCAACAATACATAACTCAAATTTGATTTAATCAAAAGCAGCCTAGTATTAGCAAAGCCCAAGACAGTAAAGTTAAATCTATATAACCTTGGGATGTTACCATTAGATACAAAATTAAGCAGTTCCCTAAATACTAACAGAATGCTTTGAAGGGTAAATGTATATTGTACAACAAGAAGCACTAATTCTCCTGTACTTTCCATTTAGTAAATCCTGTCCTCTGAAATTACTAGAACCACTTGGCCGAGTGGCTCAGTTGGTTGGAGCATTGTCTCACACACCAAAAGGTTGGGGATTCAAGTCCCGGTAAGGGCACACACCTGGGTTGCAGGTTCAACCCCCAGTCGGGGTGCAAACAGGAAGCAACCCATCAATGTTTCTTTTTCACATCAGTGTCTGTCTGTTTCTCTCTCCCTTCCTCTCTCTCTAAAACCAATAAACATACACTTGGGTGAGGATTAAAAAATAAAATAAAATTACTAGAGCCTAGGTATACTAAGCTTTTATCCTCTATTATGAAACTGGCCACTCCATTTGTGTGCCAATTCCTCCATATACACACCCACGAAACATTTCTATCATACCTGCTTTTATACTAACACTTCTACTATCACTTTTATAAGCTTAGTGATACTTACATGTCTACCTAAACCTCCAAATAATAAGCTTGCCTTAGATTGGAGCAGTACTATTGTCTTTGAATTTCTGGCACAGTGCCTAAAAAATATAGGTGCTTAAGAATGTTTGCCAAATGAATGCTTGTGATACTAAATATTACTTAATTATCATCTAAAAAGCTGTGCCTGGATGCCTAGCTACTGAGCTTATCTTGTATTTTATAGTTGGTGAGAATCATATTATTAGTTCATTCATGAAAATTCATGTGACAGTAAGACATTATCAATATGTAGCTCACTTACCAGGTCCTGGTGGATAGGGATGTGTACCGGTCACCAAATATTCAACTTCTTGTCCTTCAAAAAAAAAAGCAGAGAGAGAGAGAGAGAAATTCATCAGTGGCAAAACTGATTTTATGTACTAGTATCATCTCTTCTTAATTTTTTTTAATCCTCATCAAAGAACATGCTTACTGATTCTCAAGAGGCAGGAAGGGAGGGAAAGAGGAAGAGAAACACTGATTGGTTGCCTTTCATTTGCAGCCTCATCTGGGACTTATACCTGCAACTCAGGCATGTGCTTCCGCCAAGAATCAAACCCACTCCAATCAATTGAGCCACACCAGCCAGGGCAGTAGCATCTCTTTTAATGAATTAAATATTAAATTATCAACCAGATTTGTAAAATTTTCACAACTAAACCTAAGTCTCAGAAATAAGGTGTTGATTTTTGTTTCGACTACTCAAGATCATATGTATACAGTGATTTCCTTAAGCATTAGCTGACCTGATGTCAAGAAAGCCTGTGCATTTGCTATAATGCAGTAGTGTGTAGAGAGATCATCCTATAAAGTAATAAACCACTCTGTTTTTTCTTCTAAGCAAATGGTTTCCCCGTGGAATCCTGGATTATCTCTATTCACTACAATTTCAGTACTTAATGTCATCTTTCTGAAAAAAGATAGTCTCCCCACAAATTAGGAATTTTTCCTTTAGTCTTCATCATGACCTCCATTTCCTAAGAATTTCTGCCCTCATTATAATATCATTTTTTAATTTCCTGTAAGAAAAAACCACCAACCTATAATTTCACTCACTGCTCCAATAAGGAAATCAGGATTATCAATGCAATACTGGTACAGGTGTTACAGAGGGTTTGGCTCTAATTAGCCCTTCCAGGAGGGGCACTAACAACGCACTTCATTTCTCTATTTTTAAAATTCACATACAAGTCCTGACATTTCTGACGACACCATACTCACCTTGATTAGCAGGATATTGTTTATGACCATATGCATCCGATCCATTCTGAGGACCCTTCTCCTTTAAATTTTCTTTTGAAGTGGGCATATGCAACACAGGACCATATTCATTCCTTAGCTTAATTGCCATTTTTCGTTTGTGACTGTTTTAAAAAGTTATAAACATAAGAATGTATTTTTGAGTATTTTAAATATATTCACCAATGTAAATACATTCACAGACAAGCAACAAGTACTTAAATAGATTAAGTTTTCGTAATCATGTAGAAAAAATTTCTATAAATATTTTAAAGTTAAACTGCATTTTAAAAGCTCAAAATTTCCAAGTTCATTTCCACACTTTTATTCACAATTCACCACGCAGCATCCATTAAGTCTAAGTAATATTTTAGTTTGTTAACCAATAAATGTAAACAAAACCTTTCATGATGAGTTCTCAAGGGTTGAACTGATGTTTAAATACAAACTAATATATCTTAAAAAAAAAAAAAAAACCTCAGCATCAATACATTATCCTTCAAATATCTACATATAAAAATGTAGTCAAAGCTTTCTAACAACCCTTACAGGGTATAGCAAAAAAGGTTAGTTAGAATTAATCAAAGTACTTAATTAGTACAATATCTTTTTTTAAAAATGTACCTATTATATTACTTTTATGAATAGTTCAATTTACATATTAAATATAAGTGCTTGCTTGAGGAATTAAGCAGATTTTAAAAGAATGGTAAAGGACAAAAGAGGAACGATGCACATAATGCAATCCCAGACTGGAGCTGGAGATGTAGAACCAAAAATATGCCACCACTCAAAAATCTTCATCGTACTAACGAGAAAAGATGGGAGCGGAAGTGCTGGCCAGGTGCAGTTTCAGCTCAGCAAGGCTCTGAGAGCAGCGGGAGGGCAGCTGAAAGCACATACAAAGTGATTGATTATAAAACATAACACCCTCTACTAATTACTGGGTATTTGTAAAATTCAATTAATAAATTCATGTAATAGATAAGGCCAAAAAATAGTTAAATCAGCTTCAATTATGCCCTAACATCACTCATTATTGAAATAGGTAGCCTATGTGTGTGTTACTCACTAAACTTTAAAGGTTCCCTTCTCCCTGCTCTCTTCCCCAACTAGGAAAAGTTTAAATATTTCAACAATTACCTCTCTTCATCCAAAGGCACAGGCTTTCCATTATCAGCTACAAACATGTCATGGGTCCTCTTCAATGACCTGAACACAAGTGTATGCACAGAATGCTTCTGTACCTCCTAGAAAGAAAGAATGTAATTACATATCTAGCTACAACCTGTTCACATCAAACCTAAGTTAAAGTCAAGTTAGTCATTACATGTTTACAAATGTAAAAAACCTTGTACCACTCACCACAGCTATGTGTAGCGAGCTACAGCAGTCAAGCTCAGAGAATGGAGAAAGCTCCTCTTTGGCCAGAGCCTCAAGTAGATCAACTGAGTGGTGCTTAAGATTAGTTATTTATTCAATAAAAATTTACTGAGCTATTACTATGTGTCTGGTAGGTACTGTGCTAGAAGCTAATAAAAGAATGATGAAAAGACAGTCATGGTCCCTGTGCAAAGAGGAAAAGGACAAACAACAAAAAAAGCAAAGTAACTCCACATCTTGTATAAGTACTATGAAAAATAAAAAAAGCAGAGACAGAGAATAGATCAAGAACTTAAGATAGTTATGAAAGATCTCTGAGGTGCTTTTTTAAAAAGAACGGAAATGAGCCTTGCACAGAAAATAGGTAAAAAACAATCCAGGCAGAGAAAAAAAGCCATGTACAAAGGTGTTCAGTAATGGAAATTCCAGAAGCTGAAGAACAGTTGTGTATATTCGGTAAGAGGGTGAGTTGACATTAAGATAGACAAGGTCCAGATCAGATAAGGGTTTGTTCAGACCATTGCAACAGTCTGTATTTTTGCTCTAATAACATAGACCAGTAAAGGGTTTTAAGTAAGTAAAAAAAGGAAAGGAAGAAAGAAAAAAAAGAAAAGAAAAAAGGACCAACTAACGTTTTTAAACATACTACTTTGGGGAGGGAGAGTTTTAACAAAAATGGAAGCGAGACCGGTTGAGAGCTAATTCATCTGTCCAGATGAAAGATGATGTTGGTCTTATTAAGATAATGGCAGTGGGTATGGACAGAAGTTAAGAAATAGTTCTCAGAAAAGAGAAACAAGGCCAATAGAATGGTTTTTCAAGCTAGGAAAAGATGCAAAAATCCAAGAATGGCAGATTCTTCTGGGGAACAGCTGGAGTAAGAGACAAAGTGAACACCCGAGAAGACCGCCAATCTCTTAGGACAGACTCACTGACACTACCCCGCAGGCGCCAAATACCAGTGGTCGGACAATGACAGAAGCCCCGCCTCCGAGGACAGAGCCCACCTCAAGTGCCCAAGGGTCAAATAAAGGCTGGGGGCATTATCTCAGGCTTCCCGCCCGGACGCCACCTTCAACTCGCGCTCTCAGCCAGTCTCTCTCCCTTTCTGAAAAGCCTGAGAGACTGCCCGCTTCGGCCAAGGAGCCTCCCCTCCCGGCCGCTACTCTCCCGAGACTCCCAACATCCTCCGTCCCCCACGACCGCCGACGAAGCAAAACAGGCCCAAAGCAAATGCTCCTCGGTACCCAAGTGTCACTTTACCTCCACCATGATGCTGCTGTGTATTCCGCCCCTCCAACAGCAAAGAAACTAAACATCAACGCAGAAACAGCCGCCACAACTGTGCAGCCTCTTCCGGAATCTGGCGCCCTGACCCCGGATGTGACGCAACTCCGCGCAACCGACGCTTGTCACTCGTGGGCCTCCTGGGGTCGAGGGGCGGGCCTTTGTCCGCCTCTGGGGCGGAGTCTCGGATTGGAGAAATGGCGGCTCCTGGAAAGTGTGTGTTTCTGTGCAAAAAAGAAAATTTGATGGACTTGGAAGTTTACAAACTTAAATAAACGAACTTTATTACGCTGCTTTTTCCTTAACCATAATCAGTTCTATTAATCTTCTCCTCAGAGCATCGACATATAATTTGAGAGGGGGAAAACTATCAGAAACACAGCAATGTAAATCGGTAATCTCATTTAGGAATTCATTAATTTTTAATTAATTAAACACATTAAGGCCATACTTGAAAATACAATCACTCTGAATGTGAGGGTGAGTTTTGCTTAAAACTGATTTTCTCTGACAATGGTCATTGATGGTAGAACTTGCAAGGAAATGCCATAATTATAAAATATATACTGTACTAGATATCATACTATAATTATAAAGACAATAATGACCATACAATAGGACATGGTTTTAAATGGCAGTAAATTATAGAAATATAAGGAAGAGTCTAATTTATCTATGGAAATATAATCGTCTATTGGGATTTGTTAGCTTGTTAGTTAATCTTCCTGAAAAAAATTTTTATAAGCCCAGACTCACAAAAGCATTGTAATAATTTTGGTAACTTGGACTAGACTATGCTCTTAGTTTTTAAAAGCTCTCTTGAATTTACAGAATTACACACTTTTAACGTTTTAGATAGAGCTCAGTGGCTCTGTTACCTAATTCAAGAATCCATGAATTACCTGCTGTATTTTTCCATGTATAATGCACACCCACGTTTTTGGCCCAAACTTTCAGGAAAAAATCTTTCGTTTTAATTTTTAAATTCAGTTATTTATTTATTTATATTTAGATATATTTGTGTATTATAAAGGAAATTTTAGCATTCATTTTTTAACATATTATGGTACAAGAAGTTTTATGTAATAACAATTTCAAACACAATGACAGACCCAGGTTATTTCAGGCACTACCCAGGTATAATGCAAACCCTTATTTTTCCCTTAAAAATCTGAGCAAAAGTGTGCATTATACACGGCAAAATTTGGTATGCTGTATGCAAATTTTGTGTTTATAGGGACCTAAGTTTTGTTCTGTTGGTGGGATCTATAGGTTTTTTTGGATTCATGAAAGGATCCAGGACCCAGAAAAGGTAAAGAATCCCTGGCTGACACCCAGAGCTGTCTTAATTGAGCAGTAGGGGTCACTGCTGCTCTTCATAAGAGTAGGAGGATTTTCCCTAAATCAGACAGGGGGAATAACTTATTAATGTAAACATTGTTCAGTCTGTTTGTGTGAAACCAATAGCACAAATTTAAAACAAGTCCTCCCCTGATTAAATAAGCTGCTTTTAAAAAATTCACCAATACACAGAAATCTCTTTATTCTCTTTCAAATACACAATTGTGTATATCTGTAGGTGTGTGCTCTGTGCTCACCCTTAAAAAGATGCTACTTTTTAAAACAACCATTAATTTAGTCTTAACCCTTTTCTGTAAGGCAGAGAATTGCTTCCCTGAGGACAGTCAGCCTCTCTAATCATAGTACATTTTAAGAAAACACGTTATTTTTCATTATATTTAGATAAGTTAGTGCCAAATTTTAGTTAGTGTAAATAAAACTTAATTCTGATATTAAGTTATAGGATACTAACTTATTTGAACAATGTGTGACTTGAGAAAATGGGTTTAGTTGGTAGAAAACTTCTTGACATAATAATGAAAAAGATTAAAGCGTTTTGATTGTTTGAATATTTCACTATTATAATTTAGGCCATTTTAGGTTTTCTTCTAAAAGAGCATAGTACGTAAAGTCTGCATCATGTTTATAGATTAATATTAAAAACATCCTTGTTAGTAAGCCAGAAAACTAGAATTTTTACTATCATCATTATTATCCAAACTTATTTTTTTCTGAATGTTCAACTCATGAGAGAAAAAATAAGTGGTGTAAAATAAGAAATAATGAAGTAAAGCTATTTTTATTTGCAAATGGTATGATTTTGTGCCTAAAAAATAAGAAATCAACTGTAGAAACTATTGGAAATAATAGAATTCGCCAAGGTATCTGAGTACAAAATAATATTAAAAAATCAACAGTTTTCATATACGCAGTTAAAATATATGGGGAAGCCATCTTATAACAGCAGTAAATGAAAAATGTACATGACTTAGATTAAAAAAACCTAACGAACATTTTAAAAGATTTGAATTCATAAAAATGCATACCTTATTCTTGGGTAGAAAGACTCAAAATTATAAATATGCCTATTATGTCATTAATCTAATACTGGGCACATTTCACAGAAAATATTTATAATTTAAGAAGTAGTTATTAAATAGTGAAAAATTAAAAAATTATAAACACTCCAAAATAAAACAAAAAATTTCATTTTCTGTAGAGTTTTATTGCTGGTACTACGTACTTAAGTATAAAAACTTAGTCATTTGTTGTATTGCTTGAAAATACAGCTTCTCTTTCTCATGTGCAATTTATGCCTTTAAAAAATAGTCAGTCTGATGCCTAAAAATGTTATCTTAATTTTCCGCTTGGATTAGTTTAGCAAACCTTAGAAGCAATCTTAGCCTAACTAATCAAAAGATAATGGGGTGTGGATACTATTAGAAGAACAACTAGATGCCTCACCAATTTTACAGAATAAAATGATCAAGTTCAGAGGTTTGGGTTATTTCTGCTGCTAGAGCTGGTAGACTTTCTCTCTGGAATGCTGCCATGAATAGGACTTGGGTAAGGAGTCTACCCCTAACCCAGTGACCTGTGGCTCTACGATAATGTCACAGTACTAACAGGACCACTGTAGCCCCACACCTGCATTTTAGGGGTCATTCCAAGCAAAGGCGGCAGCACTCTACAGATGTTTATTACACCCTTTGTGGTCTCGAGTCCCAGTGTGACAGAAGCAGGTGAGCATCTCTGCCTTTTCTCTAGTTTTTGGGATCGGCTTCGGGCTGAAAAAGAAAGTATCCTATTTTCCCCATGTTGCCATGCTCGGCTTTCAATCAGTCCCCTTAAGAAAAACAGAGTGGCATTCTTCCAGTCAATAGAGAGAGTCTCTCCACAAGAAATAGCGCTGGCTAGCACAACCTCGTCTTCCCTGCTTTCCCATTGCAGATGGCTAACCAGTTATAGTGGTCACCACCTCCCTGGTCTCAGGCTTGCCCATCAAAGCTCTGGGCCAAGAGGGCCTCCAGCTCATCAGTATTAACTTCCCCGTGGATAGTGGTTCTCAAACTGCAGCTCAGGATAAAACAAGAAAAACACTCACAGAGACTAACAACAATTTAGCAGTGTCACAAGAAAAGTACCCACAAAGACTAACAATAATTTAGCATAATTTCTCAAAAGCTATGCCTATTTTAAAAGAATAGAGTATTTTATTTTATTCATTAAGTCAGGCACTCATTTATATGTTCAAACTTTGCTCAGTAGATATCTATCAAATACCTTCCATGCGTCAGATGTATGATATAAACCACACTGCCATTCAAACAAATAAGTTTCAAGTCTAAAAGCTTTTGCCTTCTAAGTTCCTTTTCCCTTTGAAGGAAGTTAGGGCCTTAAGTTATTGTTCCCAAAGCCTTACCTTTCCCTGTCTTAGGCGTAATACATCTTATGAGTACTTTTCATTTTCTGTCTTCCTCTTGGAAGAGCTAAAAAAAGATAATGGGGAAACTATCTTATAACAGCAGTGAGTGAAATATGTACATGACTTAGATTTTCCTCCTGCCTTCTAAATTCTTTTAGCTAAGCTTATAAATTAACAGAGACAGATACCATATGGAAGTCAGTTTTAATACATAAGTGTGACAATTCCCAGACAGCGAGGCAAAATTGGGTGTATGTGTCATTTTGGACAAAGGAGGAAAGGAGGAAATGGGGTCTTAAGATTTCAAAAATAAAGGTGGGCGATTTACAGGTAATTGAGGAAGGAGTAGAGAGCACACATGGCAGGCAAATTTTAGCTTCAATGGGACAAGGGTGATGATCTAGCGACTGGGTCCCTGCTTAGTGCCTTCTAATCTACCACAGTTAATTCAAATTAGGCTAAGGGTTTTCTTCCCGCAGTAGGTCTTTCCATTTGAATCTCTTAGGCAGAAAAGGGGGAGCGTCCAATGCCTTCTCTAAGTCTTTCGTTTCTTAATAATCAGCTTAAAATCATCATCCCAAAAGGCAGATGTACGGTGGCAAAACTCTGGTGCCCTTCACCATCTAGACATAAAACTTGAGGACTACAGGACTACTTTCCAGGTTACCAAAGTATCCTTGGCCCCTAGTACACTAGCTTGCCACAAAGTAGGTGCATTGTACGATGAACACAAATTGCCTCATGCCTTACAAACTGGGCCTGATATGAATTGTAAAAGTATCAACAGCAAGCACATTGACCAGCAGTGCTTGCAGATCTGCCCTTCACTCCAGACAGCTGCTGGACAAGACACATGATTTACTGTCACTGATTTACTGCCCTTGGCTTATGTAATGGGATCAGGCAATACGAAGAACACTGCACTATTGACCTAAAATCATAACTGAACACAGAGCACTGCCTTCCTCCTCCACCAATCGCATCAACATTTTCAAAGAACTTAAATAATTTAGTAAGCAAAATGTCTGCAAATACATTCTTTCTCTTTGAAAACATGGCGATGTACTTTATAATATTAGGCAGTTTAGTGTGTTCATGTAGCTGTCTATAACCACAGAAAAACATAATTAACAAGGACTCGAGTTAAAGAAACTCATAGTTATTATCGCTGCATCAGGCATGCTTCTCACACAGACATGAATATCCACACCCACGCCCTTATAAGAAAGTGAAAATGTAGGTGAAAATAAAGGCTAGGACTGAGTGTGCCACTGTGAGACACTATCGCCCCAGGACAGCGGGCTAGCCAAAACAACTACAAGAAGCGAAGCAAAAAGGCACCAGTAAATTCTTTATGATGTTTGTACTTTGTTGGGCAATGTGGTGTAAGGGACACAGGGCATGGACTGTGAGATCAGATAGACCTGGGTCAAGTCCTGGTACAAGCACTTACTACATGTTTACCTTGGGTAGTTTACTCATCTTCTAGCCTCAGTTTCATCATCTGTATGACACTTAGTGGTTTCGAGAATTAAATCAGATAAATGATTACCAAAGTTTGGCCCCTGAGGCATGTTTCAAAGAAGGCTAGTGCACTCATTCAGTCTACAGTTTTTTATTGAATGCCCACTATGCCTGTCTCGCTCACCAGCGTATCTCCAGCCCCTGCCACACTGCCTGTCACGTAGGACACTCTCGAGAACCTACCTGTGGAATGAATGTCTCTGCTCTTACAGCACCTTATAGCTGTAAGAGTTTCCTTCCTAACAGTTTCCTTCCACCTGATAATGGCCAGAGTGGCAGTCAGAGCAGGAGAAGTGGGAATGTAAAGGAGTTTCCACTTTAATGTTGTACAAGGTGGTGTAATATGCTTGGAGAACTTTAAAAATTAAACTTCTATAAATTAAATAATGGCTCTTCTGCTAGATGGTGGAATGTCAGTGCTTGAAGATGAAGCAATAGTATGATAATATCGCCTGAAAAGAAAAAAAAAACATGTTTTAGTCTTCTTCGCAGTCTTTTTATTTATTTTTATTGAGGTAAAATTGATATATAATAGTCAATCTTTTTAAAACAGCAAGAATCTGATATCATTAGAATAAAAGCCTGCTTAGATTATCAAAATAAACTCTTTCTCAGTAACATTTTGAAGATAAGTCTTCTTGCATATTATTTTAATTAATACACACATCTGCTTTTTCAGTCAGATTGTATATTCTTCTAAGAAAAATTAAAACTACACTAATCTTAAAGTACACAGTTTACTTACTAATGAGTGGTACACCAATATAGAAAGATCCAATCAGTTGTTTTACTTAATTTAAATATAGTGCTTTGCTTCTATAAGCCTGAGTGAAAAGAATTCGGGAAAGCCACCTGTGCTACCAAGACAAAAAGACATTCAGTGGGTCTCATGCCATCATCAAGAGCCCACTTCAGAGCGTTGTGAAAAAATACTCTCCTGACCCAAGCCTGCCATCTTTTTAATAAAATCCTTTAAAAATTTAATGAGAATATTTCACATTCTACACAAAAATACCCAGAAAATACTGCAAAGCAGCATGCCTGCGGGGGTCTGGGGGTTGATTTTGGTTATCTAGTGATTCTTGGAGGAGTTGCTCATCGTCATTGGAGCTCCCAAGTGAAAAGATGAGAGGGATTTGGTGGCTTCTGGGAAATGATGAAAACAGATGGGCCACAGTCAATTTCTGGGCATCTATTTAAAATTGATGCCCTGGCTGGTGTAGCTCAGTGGATTGAGCATGGGCCTGCAAACCATAGGACCACGGTTAGATTCCCAGTCAGGGCACATGCCTGGGTTGCAGGCCAGTTCCCAGGAGGGGACGTAGGAGAGGCAACCACACATTGATATTTCTCTCCCTCTCGCCTTCCCTTCCCCTCTAAAGATAAATAAACAAAATCTTTAGAAAATATAACATAAATAAAATAAAATTGATGCGTGAAGGCCTCACTAGTGTTAAGATAACATTGTTTTCTATTATTGATTATGTTGATTATGTTCCAGTTAAAGGTGAGATCATATGGTATTTGTCCCTCACCACCTGGCTTATTTCACTTAGCATAATGCAAAAGGAAAAAGCAAACAAAATATAGCCAGAGTCATTGAAATTAAGAACAATCTAACAACAGCCATAGGGCAGCGGGGAGGGGACAGTGGAGAGAAGGGTTTTTAGGAACTACTATAAAGGACACATGGACAAAACCAAGGGGAAGGGTAGAAGCAAGGGTGGGGAGGTGAGTTTGGGTGGGGTGGGGGGATGGGTGGGGAGAAAATGCAGACAACTGTAATTGAGCAACAATAAAGTAATTTTAAAAAGATAACATTGGTTTTGTAAACAATATACTCTAATATAAAATAAAAAATATATGTGGTTTAAGAATAAAATGTTAGATATCTATCTAATCACTATAATAATGTTTTGATCCAGGAATCTGTGATCTACTAATTATTTTAATACTATTTAAAATTTGTTGAAAATTTTGGCTTATGTTAAGAGAGAATAACATGTGAAATGTGGTCAGAGTGAAAAAGAAGACACAATTCTTTTTGACATTTGTCCATCATTGCACAATGTGTAAACTGTAGTTTTGTGGTTCTGATTAGTGTCAATTAATAAATACATAGTGATGTAACATTCTTCCTAATTTTAATGGCTTATTTTAAAACTGAATTACATGATTGCCTCATAACCTAAGTATTTATGCCATACCTTTAGTGAGCTCACAATGTTAGTGGATGCCTTGTGAGTTACTCCAATTTTTTTGTGCGTGGGTTAAAAGTATTTTTTTCTCACCCATTCATTGTAAGTTTAGATAGCATGCACATGAATTTACAGGAAATGTGATGCACATCTCCTTTAGGAATGTCCTAATTTCCCATCATATTGTCCAATGAATTCAATTGAAGAACTTCAGCGTTTCTAATTAGGCCAACAGAGAACAGTTGAACGACAAGTAAATAAGTCTTGCTGGGAAAATGTTGCTTAAGTGATAAAATGGTTCAGCCAAGAAGTGAACCAAAAAATTAAACATTAACGAAGGAAGCTAACCATTTAAAGTCATACCTAACCAGGGATTCGGGTATATATAGGATTGAAGTGCTCTCAGTTAAGTTCACCAGCAAAGGACGGTTTCTTGGAACTTACAAAAACTTTAAATCATGAAACATCTATTACTGCTACTATTGTGTGTTTTTGTAGTTCAGTCCCAAGACTATGAGGTGACTCGAAAAAAATTATTACTATACTATTACTAATATTATTAATATAAAATATAATAATTATAATTATATGGAATATTTATTTAGATGAAATTGTAATCTTGATTTTAATTATAAAATGGAATTATCAATCTCAGGAACCCATTTTATTTAAATTATGTTACATAGCATTTCTTATATGAAACAAAGTAACATTTTTTTGTTTTCTGGTTTATCACTTTCCTTTCCCCAGGATGAAGACGACACACCTAAGGTAAGATGTGTTTATTCTCATTTGGTGGTATCCTGAGTACTATGAACTTTGTTTGGTTCTAGCAACACTTTATTAAATTGTGGGAACAAAAATCTGAAAATTTGGCAGACTATAAAATAACAAAAGAGCAGTATTTTACAAGAAAAACGCTGTGGTAGATAGGTTCTCCCTGGGGAAAGAAGATCATATATGGCTAGTGAAATTATTGGCTATTTATGAATAAAAATTATAAACTAAATCTAAAACCAGAATAGATCAAGTGCAGTGATAGAAATACAATATTGTTTTTTCAAATTGGAATATTTAAAACATAGATTGTATTCATTATTATTATTAATGATTACAAAACATATAGCCCAGTTTAATTTATTCATTTGTAGAACAGTTTTTCCTCAAGTACTATCTTTGTTGATTTATTCCTATGGGTTCAAAGATATCAAAAGTATAGAAATTCACTTAGGGAAATGAAAATTTAAAGCATTTTAATTTTAATATCAAATGAATCATGATCAAATTTCTTGTGTGTAACATGGCATTGTCACACCGGAAATAAAGTACACAATAATTTTAAATGATGTCCTTCATTTTTAATCATTCGTTGAATTTGAAGGGACTCTAAGTGATCTCATTATAAAACTATACATATAAAAATATCCTTGTCTGGTTAATTGCATGGGGTAAGAAAATTGTCAAGAATGTGTAAACGTTTGTGAAGTACGTGACTAAGCACTTTTATGTTCTTGCCCACAACCTAATCCCTACAGAGACAGTTTACTAGTTTAGGCTTCAAAATGGATTTTGTAGTTTTAGTTCTTTTAATAAGTGGTCTTCATAAACCTAAATGCCTATATAATTTTTTAAATATTTTTTATTTCTTTGTGTCTTGTAAAGCTAGATTATCAATGCTACCTCTACACTCCGAAATAAAAAGAAAACATTGTTCCTTCTGTTATAAATTGATTTGTAATATACAGGTGAATTACATTTATAAAATTCCTGTTAGAACAGACCAGCTCTGACAGAGAAACCACATCTTCGAAATAAAATATGTATATTTCCCTCACATCTTCACACATCGCTATTTTTATCACCATCACACATAACAGATACTATAGTTTAAATCTAGCTGTTAAACAGGGGAGTCAGGAACCAGCCTGCCTGGGTTTAAAGCCTAGCACCCTCCAACTAAATGTTAAATATTATAACTTAATGAGTAAATGACAGTAATTGAATGACTTTCAGGCTCTCAAAATAACTAGAAAGCTTAGTCTCTGCTTCAAATCTAGTCCTTCCTTAATTTGTGATTACGCCTGAAAGGGTATAATTATTGACTAAAACCATATGATGATACAGTTAATCTAAGTTAACCCTTTTATATTGCAATGCATATTTTCCACTTCATCTTCTTTTAATGTAATGCCTTTTAAGTTAACAAATAATTTTAATTGCAATTCACATACCTTGAGAATTATTTTAAATTTGAAAAATCATGATGTTTGATAAAGAAATCATGTAGGAAATTTCACTAGAAATGTTTATCAAGTAGTTTATTGATAGAAAATAGGAGCAAAAATTGCAGATCAGCAGTGGAAAAAGTCACTTAAACTATAGTACTCGTTATGTGCGATTGTGGTGGAAATAATAATGAACACTTACTATATCTGCCAAGTACTCTTCTGAGGGTATCGTATGCAGTAAGTTATTTAAGTCTTATACGCATCTTAAATGGCTGACACTATTAGTCTCCCTATTTTACAGATAAGGAAATGGGTACAGATAAAATAACTTGCCCAAGATTTTATAAGGCAGTAGGTGGTAGGACCAAGCCAGGCAGTCTAGCTCCAGGATGCCTTATTTCTTTTCAGACATGTTAGAGTCAAGGGTTGTCCAATTATAAATAAATTTGTACTGCTTTAGGATATTATTATGTAGGAGTTATCCAAATTAAGCACCAAATCATAAAAACTAAACATGGGGAAATAATGAACAACAATTATAGGAATTTAGGAATCCAAGTGGCTTGAGAATTTAAAAACTACATAGATACGACAGCTTTTTGCACAATTTTTCTTTCTGCTGTGACTAGAAAGATTTACCAACAACTAGGCAGTTGATGGGCCTTAAGCAAATCATCAGTCGTGTGGTAATGTAAATTATAAAATGAGGATTTTGGAATAGTTACATCTCAAGTCTTCTATAACACAATACATTTTATTTCCACCATGTTCTCTGAAGAGCGGTTTGGATATCCGTGGTCACCGACCACTGGACAAGAGGAGGGAAGAGGCTCCCAGCCTGAGACCTGCCCCACCCCCCATCAGCGGAGGTGGCTATCGAGCTCGTCCAGCCAAAGTAGCTGCCAGCCAAAAGAAAGTGGAGAGAAAAGCCCCTGATGCTGGGGGCTGCCTTCACGCTGACCCAGACCTGGTGGGTGCACTGATGTTTCTCGCCCCAGTGGGTGGCCCATGCAGAGAAAGCCTCTGCCTCCATCACGTCTTCCTCATGTTCCACTGACCCATGCCGCCGCTGTTTTTATTTTGTTTATTTTGGAAATACCTACAAAACATAAACATGTTGGGGCTTTGGTTGGAGGTTTCTTTCTAGTTTTCTTGGTCTGGGCCCAAGATTACAATTGAAGACACATGGGTGCTGCCTTTACCTTCGTATTTTGCCCATTTCATTTGTTTGGGTGAGAAGTTTTTAACTTATTTACTACATTTATATGTATACTTACTTTGTGGTAAGACCTATTTTTAATCTTCATAAGAATACAGTGATGACTCTAGAATTTCTGGGCTTAGGGAAAGAAAAGCAAACAAGTTTTTGTATTGGCTAACGATCACTGAATTTTCACTCTATGTGCAATTTTCACGAATACACGTAATCCAAATTCTTCATCTAACACCTGATATTTTCTTTGCCTGCAGGGAGTGTTGTGTCCTACAGGATGTGAGTTGCAAGACACGTTGGTGAAACAAGAAAGACCGATCAGAAACAGTGTAAATGAGTTAAATAATAATATGGAGTCCATTTCCCAGACCTCGCTTACCACCTTTCAGTATATGAATGTGCTAAAAGACATGTGGAAAAACTGGCAGAAGCAAGTAAGAGGTAACTATCCTTGTGTTTTCTATTTGATTCTGTTCAACAGTAGGGACTGTTAGACTGCCATGGGAGTGTATGACTGCGAGAAGAATAACATTACTGGATCAGGCTAAATGGTACCTGTAGGCTTCCTGTGTGGGCCCAATCACCCCGGAGTCCTCACACTGTCACCTTCACATCCAGCTTGTCAGAGAAACATTATTCAACGCATTCCCAGTGTGACGTCAGCACGGATGGTTTTCTATGGAAAATTTTTCTGAATCCTCATTTTCAGTCTCTAAGAGACCTGTGACTCAGAAGACAATATTCACAGAGTAAAAAAGTTAGCATTTATATATTTAACACTTGCGGTTTTAAACATAAGAGGGCGGTCCATGATATACTCAATTGTATTGCAAACAATGATACTTCACCTTTGAATCTTAAGATCTGAATTGAGTATGATGGGCTTGCTGGTTAGAAATCAGCTGGTGAGTGAGTCTGGCGTGGACATCTCAGTGATCAGCACGCCCCAATTTGGACATTTTTCAAATGACTAGTGACGTCTCTTTTGTAAATTCGAAGGCTCTGCTATACTTATGTGAGATGGATAAATAAATCTAGTATATCCACTTCATAAGTTGTTGAACTTCTCAGATGGAAGGTCTAAATACTTTCCTCTTTTTTGCCCCACCAAAGATATAAACAACCTGTTGTATTTATTTGTAAGCACAATTTTTGCTTACTATTCAGGTAAATTACTGGGACAGTAGTTAGAATCTATGTTAATGTGCATATATGCCATGAGGTCAAGTACAACTGCATAGCATGACTGCCTGATGGTGGCACAGTGCCCTTTTGTTCATTCTCAGAAAATCCAAAACACAATTGTGTGGTTGAATACTTTTAATTTCTTTTATCAGGGGAAAAATGCTAACTATTCCTACATAATTTCATTTTTCCAGAAAATGAAAATGTCATAAATGAGTACACCTCAGACCTGGAAAACTACCGATTATATATAGATGAGACCTTGACTAGTAACATCCCAACGAGCCTTCGTGTGCTCCGTTCAATCCTGGAAAACCTGAGAAGCAAAATACAGAAACTGGAATCCGATGTGTCCGTCCAGATGGACTACTGCCGCACCCCCTGCACTGTCAGCTGCAATATTCCTGTGGTGTCCGGCAAAGGTAACTAGTTACTAAACATATTTTTGGAGAGTTTCAGAGGAACACACACTCTCTAACACTAAGGTAACAAAAAAAAGTTCCGTGGATTCTCTCCCACGGATCCTCGTGGCATTTCTGCCCATTCCCAGCACGCTGTGTTCTGACATGGCCTAGTGTATTTGCCTGCTTTGGGTGAGCAGGATGCCGCGTAATGACGGCGGTAGCCCCACGTGGCACTGTGCGTCGTTGCTTGAATAGATGGCAGAGGAGGGAGTAGACGCAGAAGTTTCTTCATCCCACATGTTCTGGCCGTTTATATCTGGCAGATATCCCGGAGAAGGGCTTTTTCACCCCCTTAGCAGATATGAGTCAAAACTGAGTTTGATTCTTTTGTAAAAAGATTCCATTTCTCTACTGTATCCTCAGATGTCTAAAACAAAACATGCCTCGGGAACCTATGTAATCTTATAAAATGGATGCCTAAAGACCAAGTAAATAGTTGTAGTTCCTGAATATAGTATGTTTCCTTATGGTTTCAGAGTGTGAGGAAATTGTCCGGAACGGAGGTGAAACGTCTGAGCTGTATCTCATCCAGCCTCACAGTTCTGTCAAACCGTACAGAGTGTACTGTGACATGAACACAGAAGGTGGAGGTAAGTTGGTAGCTGTTGGCCTGTTACCCTGAAGTTATTTCAATACCACAGATTTTAGAAAATGAGTCTTAGCTCTAACATAAGTAACAATGCGCCACTCGATTTGGAAATCAATCTGATATTTTAAAAGTTATAAGCTATCTATAGTTCCCAATTCAGAGTGAGCTAAAGCACGTACAGTTTTTAAAGATTTTAGGAGTTTTCATCTCATATTTATTTCCTTGTCGTGTCTATTGTGGAGCACTAAGCACAGAGGGGCATAATAGAAGTTAAATAGACAAAGCATTCAGACACTTCCGTCAAAGTGACATTGCTTGTTATTGTTTAATATGTGCTGTTCCTTTTTTCTTTCTTTGACCCAAAGGATGGACAGTAATTCAGAACCGTCAGGATGGCAGTGTTGACTTCGGCAGGAAATGGGACCCATATAAACAAGGCTTTGGCAACGTTGCCACCAGTGGAGATGGGAACAAGTACTGTGACCTCCCAGGTAACGACTGAGCGTGCAAAATGAAATGATTAAAAGTGGGTTTCTTTCCATTAAAGAAACACATAGTGTCGGGAGTCTGTTTTAGGAGTGGAGGAGGTTCAGAAGAATTTATGAAAGGAATGTAAAAGAGAAGAGAAGAAAGGCAGATTTTAGTTTCTAAAGTTTTTCCCTTTGGTGAGATTTTATTTATTTTTTTAGGTGAGTATTGGCTTGGAAATGATAAAATTAGTCAGCTTACCAAGATGGGCCCCACAGAACTTCTGATCGAAATGGAGGACTGGAAAGGGGACAAGGTGAAAGCGCGCTACGGAGGGTTCACCATACAGAACGAGGCAGACAAGTACCAGATCTCTGTGAACAAGTACAAGGGCACAGCCGGCAACGCCCTCATGGAAGGGGCTTCCCAGCTCGTGGGAGAAAACCGAACCATGACCATTCACAACGGCATGTTCTTCAGCACCTACGACAGAGACAATGACGGCTGGTACGTGTCGTGTCCTCCCCTCCCACCATCAAAGCCACCACTGATGTTGATCCTTGGGATCGTTCGTGATGGCTAGTGTTGTTAATAACTCTCCTTCCGTGGGTAGTTACCGCGTTCAGCCACTGAAGTAAGCTCTTTCTACATCCTTCTGATAAGGTTGCCCTTATGTTCTCATTTGACAGATGAAGTTTAGAGAGATTAAGTAACGTACTCAAGGCAAACAACTCTAAAAGACAGAACTTTAATTAGAACACTCTTACCTTCTGAGCAGTGAGTGTTCAGAAAAATTTCTGTATCTCTATATTGAAATGTACATATATTTTGTTTTTCAGAGTACTCTAATACGAAGGGATTGGAAAGCTATCGTTTCAATATAAAGTAACAAATATAGATGAATTCGCCACATAGGCCCAGCTCTCTCCCTTCCTTGCTCGAGGGCAGAGAAGGTCTTTGGTGTAGTAGGGTGACTTCATAGAATCAGAGGGAAGGGGTACAATGCCCAGCATTCCCTTTGCATTGAGTTAACTGGACAGCATTGCAGTTGTAATAACCCCAAATATGTTTCCTTCCAGGTCAAACGCAGACCCCAGGAAACAGTGCTCTAAGGAGGATGGTGGCGGATGGTGGTATAATAGATGTCATGCAGCCAATCCAAACGGCAGATACTACTGGGGTGGACATTACAGCTGGGACATGGCCAAACACGGCACAGATGATGGAGTGGTCTGGATGAACTGGAAGGGGTCCTGGTATTCGATGAAGAAGATGTCCATGAAGATCCGGCCCTACTTCCCACAGCAATAGTCCCCCAAACATAGATTTTTATTCTTCCATGTGTAACAACATTTTTTTATATTGTGTCATTGGAATTTTCTTTCATATATTATATCCCTGGAAAACTGTCAAAAGGCTGTGAGTGTGACTTTTTGGAAACCCCATTTAGGGTAAATGACATTAAAGTTGGCACACCATTTTCTTTTGTGCTCTTCGTTTATGTTGCTCCCCGAGCAGTAACCCAAAGGGCAATTGTGGACAGTCAGTGTGGAATTTCAATTCCAGCTGCTTGTGAAGAGTTTCAAGTTAGGAAGGGGAATTTCCTATCCTCGTTGTAGAAAAACGATGAGGCAAACTAAAAGCTTGTGTATGACTGTCCACTTTGAATACTCTATTTATTTATGTAAGGTCTGTCACAGAAAACTTTCAAAAAGACTTATCAATTAAACTAGTCTCTGTTCCAATAAAGTAATGTTTTCTTATTTTGTAATCCAGATGGCCGGTGAGTTAGGTGTTGAGCTTTTAAGAAAAGAGAAGTGTTCACAACCTCAAGTAGCTCCTAAGCTGGCACTGAGCAGCTGAAGGTTCAAAATCCCACTCTGCTCCACGGAGAACCACTGCCCCGGCCCTCAACCAGACTTCGGGGGCAGAGGCCCAAGAGGACAATCAGGATCCAGTCTTCACCATTTGGTTTTGGGGGGGAAATAGTGTGGTAGGAAGCAGCAGTTGCCTATTCCCCTGCAAACCCAGCTTCAATCGGGTTTTTGGTTGTCACGTAGTTACACCAGAACTGAAATAGATGTGAACTTTATGTTTTGTTCCATGTCTCCCCAAGAAATGAATGTATCAACTCAACATTTTTTTACCTTGTATTCTCCCATCAGTTCGCCCAACTTCCCTGGGCAACCCTAGGTCCCCTTTCTTAACTTCGCGTCACTGCCACTGGTTTTCTTGGAAACTTATCATCCTGAGGTTCATCCTCTTAACCTTCGAGGGTGTCCAACCTTTTGGCATCTCTGGGCCACAGTGGAAGAAAAAGAGTTGTCTTGGACCACAGATTAAATACATTACAACACTTAATCTCAAAAAAAATCTCGTAATGTTTTAAGTAAATCTACGATTTTGTGTTGGGCTTCATTCACAGGCATCCTGGGCCATAGTTTGGACACCCTGCATGACAAAGGCTGTTAATTTTTATCATGAAAATGCTGTCACTCTCTTAATTCCTCATCAAATCCAACTTCCACTTTCACCTGGTTTTCTTATACCCCTAACTACATTTATCTTTTATTCTGTTACTGCATGTAATGTCCTAATACAGTAATAGAAAATTCTGACCAAGTTACTTTCCTGCTCAATGTTACTTCCCTTTTATCTAGATTTTAAGTCAAAATTCCTTAGCTGGCATTGCAAATGGTCCCAGCACTGCCCTCAGCCCCACCCCCACCCCCACCCCACATGTGAATTTTTCTTGTCACAGTGAATTTTTCACCATTCTAGGAAAGGTCAGGCCCTTTTTCCATGACACTCCCATTGTTAACAGTATCCTTCCTCCAAATCCATCTGGCATATGGTTCTTTGTTCTCAAGCCTCTCCTATTTATCTGCTGTACATACCTTCCTCCTTCCCTGGTAGTGAGCTTTTATGCATCTGTGATTCCAGAGTCATAAGCCCACCAGATAGGCTGATTTTCATAAGTTTGTAAATATTGGATGATTAATTCAATGATTATCAAGATCTTAGGTATCCTGTTTTTAAATATACAGAACCCATTTTACAATATAGGCACAGACAGAAACTCAAAACGTGAAATCCTAGAAAGTAGAACTTTTGCAGAAAGGCTGACAGAATCCAAAGCCCACTGAATTGTGGGCAGCAGAAGGCAGGAGCCCCACCCAAGGACAGTGCCTCTCCAACCTTTGTTAACCCCCTCAGCACTCACCGAGGGTCTACAGGCTTTCTAAAGAACTCCTAGAGCTTCAGGTAAAGCCACAGATTAAAAACCACTATAGTCAGTAATCCGATGGTCAGTTCTAAGTTAATGTACAAGTAGCAGAAATGCAGAGACCACTCGAGGGTGACACGGAATGTCCAGGTCTCTGGAAAGAAGTAAGCCTTCTTTTGGTGTTGCTTGATAAGAAACGCTAGATATCTGATTTTGCCCTTTCAAGCATCATAGTTGTGAATATAATAAAAAGGGGGGTGCCCCCTAGTTAGAATGTATAAAACAGTAGCTAAAAAGATAAGCTCATGACTTTCATGAAGATACTAAAAAGATGAATTGAAAATTCCTAATCCCAGACTACGGCATGAGAAGTATAATCTATTTTATTATACAACTAAGACTGAAAGTAACAAATTAGAAAGGGTAGGGGCACTCAAGAAGTAAACTTCTAGTTCCTCTGCACTTAGGAACCAAGGAAAGCAGCTAACCCGTGCGGCCGAGGGACCGCCTTTCCAGCCCAGCGCAGACTTCCCCATCGGGGGCGGAAGTGTGGATGGGGCAACACCCGCAGCTGCCGTCAGCTGGCATTTCTGTTTCAGCCTTAGGACCAAACGTCACATGGACTGATTGTCCACACCTGCAGAGCTTACGTAAAATACAATTGTCCTCATGTCACCCAGGTTTGTTTCCTCAGAGTGTCTGCACGGGAAGAAACTAAGAGTCTGTATTTTTAAATAAATGTCCTCAGGAGACTCTGGTCACTGGCTGGATTTTGGAACAACTGATCCTGGTGACATTTGCATTTTCCTGACACACCCGTCTTTCACTCCAATGCTGACCATAAGGCACTGTTTAGAGCAAGGGATCGTCTTTGAAATCACCAAGACTTCACAGGTGGCCACTGCCTATGTTCACAACTTGAGGGAGGTTTACCAGCATGGTCTTCAAATGCTGGGGCCACTATTTCAGCTCCGGTGGCCCGCAGCCTCTGATGATTCTCTAGGTGGGACTTCCAGGTTTTCTGAAGTATAGGTGCAGCCTACCATTTGTACAGAGACCCAAGACCATCATTCCCGAACTTCACCCCTCCCCTCCCTGAGGCAAGTGACAGGAGGGCCTCCCCTGAGCTTCCCCCCAAAGTCCGACTGTGCACCACCTCACAGTGTATCGCTGGGCAGTTCTGGCTCAACCTATTGAAGGAAGGACTGCTGTGTATTTTATCAACATTAAGTGTTGTTTGGGATCATGCAAGTGGCACCTATTATTTGTAGACATTTTGGAAAATAGAGAAAAACATAGAACTACATAATTTCAGCACTAATATGGAAGCAGCTAATATTTTGGTTTATGTTTTTCTTGTTTTTCTGTAGATAATTTAGTACTTGAATTCATCCCATTGTGTCATGGAAATTTTTCCATGTTACCTGATACTTCCTATAATATTATTTTCTATAACATGCTTTTTAATGGCCATATAACATTCCATCATGTGAATGTTCTTTATTTGTTTAAGCAAGTTTCTATTATTTAACATTTAGAATTTTTCTGGACTTTTTCTAATAAGATAATACTGAAATTAGCAATTTCTAATTTTTTGCATATATATAGTCTGTATGTAGTATAATATATACTATTATCTATTTCCTTTTAGAATAAATTCCTGGAAGCAGAATTTCTAAAGAAAATAACAGATTTTAGCATTCTAAAGGCTAAATATATATATAATACACATATCTCCAAATATATATAGAATACACATATCTCCAAATAACTCTCCAGAAAAATTGTATCAACTTATATTTGGTATGCAGAACTACAGATGTTTTTTATTTTTCCTCCCCCACTAATTCTGAATTTTATAATTAAAATATTGACAACTTAATTTTCATATCTTTAGTTACTACTACAAGTAAGAGATTCTAAAATGTGTAATGACCACTTATCTTTTGAGAATTATCTTTTACATTCTTTCCTCAGCTTTCTGTTAGCATAATCATCTTTTCTATAAATTCCTAACCATCCCTTTTTTGTATGTAAGACAGTAATCAGAAACATGATACTACCTTCTGTGTATTCAATTTTATTTCCTAAGTGAGTAGCCTGGGAGAATCATGTGCTTATGCAACAAGTCTCAGCTGGTACCAGTATTAAACACTGTGCTCTCTCTCACCTTTTGGCATCTAAGATGTGACCAATAGGCAACATGTTTTCTGTTCTGTATATGGACTGAAGTATGGTTTTCCAACAACTTTTTATTTTCAGCAGTTTCAGTCTTATGGAGAAATGACAAGAGTGGTTTAATGAATACCTTGGTGTCCTTCACCTAGATTCACCAGCTGTTTGCAGCATGCGCTTTATCTCTCCAAAGGATATACTTGCAATGCAGTTTTGCAACAGCTTATGTCGGCATGCAACCTTGAGGTCACCGACCTATTGTAGATAGAGTCCAAGGTGGATTTAGCAAATATTTTCTAGAGCGCTCTGTTGCAATCCACACGTAGCCACCTTCACCCCTGAGCTGATGAACAGGGAGACCACTGTTTAATAGCTGACGACTGTTTAATCAATTCAAACTTAAATGTTCTTGCCTCTGTGGTTTCAAAGTGTTGCTTTTACAATGCGGCAATGGAAAACATACTGTCTAGCTCTTGCATAAGAATTCATTTGATTTAGTATTCAAATTCCTTACCGTACTCTCCCAGCTATGATGTTTAAAGCCTTTGCCTTCCCTCCTCCTATTGAAGATTATTCTCCATAACCAGCTTTATAAAGTACTTGGGATTCAATTAAAAATAAGATGTGGATTAATCAATAAATGCATCAATCAATAAATAAAATATGATATTTCCAAAAGGGTTTCTGTGTCAATTGCATTACCTACAAGCAACCTGTGTAATATTCATGACTACCAAAATCTAGGTGTTGCTTCTTCTCAAGTTGTTTCATTATATCATAAAGGTTGTATTACCTCACTCAAGTATAACTAATATTTAGGTTATGATTTTTGTAACCTGTGTGTAGCTATATTAATATTTTCTTTCAGGCTTTTCTAGACGTGATTAGACATTAGTGAACTTGGCTGGATGGGTCTTGTTCTAATTCACCAGCCGCACCCCTCATGTCAGCTAACTAAATTGGAAGTGTATTTTGTTGGTTATAAAAGGAACCCATGATAGAGTATAATTACATCAGTAATACCAGAGGGAAAAATAATTAAAATTAAATGCTATGTATAATATTCTCATGTTTAAGGAAAAAAATAAATAATCTAATTAAAAATGGGCAAAGGAACTGAATAGACCCTTCTCCAAAGAGGACATAGAGATGGCCCACAGACATATGAAAAAAAATGCTCAATATCACTAATCATCAGAGAGAAGACAATTAAAACCACAATAAGATATCACTTTACGCCTGTCAGAATGGCTACCATCAATGAATCAACAAACAACAACTGCTGGAGAAGATGTGGAGAAGAGGAACCTTAGTGCACTCTTGGTCAGAATGCCAGCTGATGCAACCACTATGGAAAACAGTATGGGGTTTCCTCAAAAAATTAAACATAGGATCCTCTTTGACCCAGAAATCCCACTTCTGGGAATATAACCAAAGAATCCTGAAAGTGTGCACATCTTATTCCCCTGCAGTTTTTCTGACTCACCCCCCACATCTCTTCCCTTCTGACAGCCATCAGTTTGTTCTCTGTATCTGTGCGTCTGTTTCGTTTGTTTGTCCTTCCATTCTGTTTTAACTCAACCTTAAGATAAGGTCTTAAACAAGATAAAGCCATGATTTGGTTTATTTTTGAGACGGCAACTGTGGAGGATGAACAAAAGAAGAGTGGTAAAGCAAGAGGTAAGAGACTATTGAACAACCTAAATCAGAAAAAAAATAACACAAGATTGCATAAGAACATGGAAATGCTGTTAGAATGAGCAATTCTAGAGGAAGAGATGGTTTGGGAATAGATTGGTTACAGGAATTTTAATAAAGAAGCTGAGAAGAAGCCTAAATTTCCTAAATTACAAAACTGGAAGGTTAATGATGCCTCTGACTAGGAGAAAAAATAGAGAAGATGCAATAGGATTTGATGAAAGGTTACTGGTTTAATCTTAAATTAATGAGAAATGTCTAACCAGACATGTTCAGTATTAGTGGAAACAATGGGTCTGGATGTCTGTACTGAAGTTTTCGATTTGGCTATCACCAACCTACAGATTAATTGAAACTATGGTGATTGTCAAATCAACCAGGGAGAAAATGTACACATAAGGAGAGAAAAGGTAGTCTGGCTAAGCTGTTAATTGCCTACCCAGCACCTGTTCTCCGTCTCCTCCTTAGTAACAGAATCCTAATTTTCATTGGGATAGCCTGTATCTAAGCTAGCAGTCAGGGGTCTCAGCCTCTCCTGTGGCTGGGTGTGTCTGTGTGCCTGAGCTGTGACTAAGGAGACAGAAAGAGGAAGTGCCATGTGGAACATCCAGGAAATTTTCTTCAAAGAGAGAAGGCACTTGTTTTTATTTCTGTCTTTCCTCATTCTTCCAGATTTCCACAGCACATAGTGTTTAAACCATGAGGTAAACCTGAGGATGGAAGCCATTTATCAGGATGATGGTTTCCTGTAGACATTTCTGAGGACAGAAAATAAGTTTCTATCTTACTTAAGCCACATGTGTCAAACCTAATGCTAACTGATAAAAATGGGTACTAATATTATTGTAGTGAGAAATGACTCCATTTAAGGAGTGGTCTAAGAAAGAATTGGCCAGTTAAAAAGACTAAAGAAAAGTGACATGGTGAGGAGTGATATACCAGAAAGGAGAAAAATATAGATTGAAGAGAAGGGTAGGGACCGTAGTAGCAGATGTTTAAAAAAGGCCAAGTAAGAAGAGTCTTGAATGTAGGAAATTAACTTTAGAAGTACAAAGTTATTGTTGACTTTAAGGAGAACAATTTCAAGAGAGTGATAACTGAGTGAAAACCAAATTAAAGTGGCTATCCATGTAAACAATAATCAGAGAAGAAGGATTAATATTTAATTTCAGGAACAAAGAAAATAGAGCAACAGGTTAAAGGTAAGGTAAAATGGGAAAGATGTTTGGTGTCTTTTCTCACAATTAAATTGTATCTCTAATTTCATGATTGTACTAATATGGCTGCTGTTTATTAAATTAAAAGAAGTTATCTATTCTTTGCTAGTGAACTCTAAGCCTTCAAAATAAATGAAAAATAAATGACCCTTCACATTCAGAGTCACTTTCATTTTGGGGACCTGATTCTGTCCCTAACAGTGTGATATTCTAGAAAATAAAATTCTTCCTACAAATCAAATTCTGAGGAGGTATATGTATGAGTGTCTACACGGTGGGCATAGAGATAATATGGAACTTCATTATCTAAAATAAATGAAACATTTTTTTAATTCAGAAGAAGTTCTTGTGCAAGCATCCAAAGATTTGGAGATGTATCATTTATTTGTAGCAAGGATTTTTATTTGCACATAAGGAAAAGCAAGAATACTGAGACTTCACATGTGACTCATTTTCGAGTTCTTACGCTCACGCTCACTTTTCTGCCCCCCAGGCTCTGGTCCCCAGACCTAGTCCCTTCCTTCCTTCTTTGCTTTTCTGCCTGCCCCCCTCCCTCATCCATCACTCCATTTCTCCCTCCCTTTCTTTCCTTCCCTTACAAAGAGAATGAATGCAGTTATATTAGGATAGAAATTATGCAGTTGAGTGCAATGTACTGGGATCCCAATGTGCTTGGGATATTTTAATACATTTTTAAGAATACATGACAAGTAGTACTCACTAGAATAAAATATGAATTAAAAATTGGGAGCAGGAGCTGAGGCCACCAAGATCAGAGATGCAACTTAGATCAAAATATAATATTAACCAATGTAATATGTTGAATTTATGAATAGTATGGATCATATTTAGTGAGGTGCTTTCAAACAAAAGTTTTACTTTAATAAGGTAATGTATCACAGACTATATGTTAAGATTGGTGGAAGAAGAAAGTACAATGAATGCTGTGAAAATTATTTACTAATGAGTAAATGCCACCTGTTTTCAGAATACTTATAAATATTTTTAAAAAATTAAAGGCATTTTTCAGGTATTTTTTAAAAGAAATTGGTTAGACTCTGGAGAAAATATTGAAGTGTGCATTGTGGTCTTCATTACGAATAGATTCTATTTCTATTCTGACGGAGTGCTTGTCCTGTCTTCCTGGATTTGCTTGCCTGCAGGAGAGAGAAAATGACTGGAAATTCTTCTAAAAGAGCCGCCCATTTTTAAATTTAGTGCTTTGCAACTTAAAACATTGGTTTTAAGTCATTCCAATGAAATATGAGACAGCTTTTCCCTGAATCCTTACTAGACGACATTTTTTCCCATTGTTTTAGAGAGAGAGGAGGGGGAGAGAGAGAAACTTTGGGGATCACGTGCATACCCAGCAGGGGGGGTTGGGGTTGAGCCCACAACCTAAGTATGTGCCCTGACCAGGAATGAAACCCACAACCTTTCGGTTACAGAACAATGATCGAGCCAACTGAGCCACACGGGCCAGGGCAACTTTTATACTTTACAATATCCCTATGACTTTGAATAGTATGAGAAGAGAAGTACTGCGAAGCAACACCCTTAAGGGTGGCAGAGAAGAGCTTCTATCTGAATCCCTCTTTCTGACGTACTGAATGGCCCTTGGTATATCCTTATGGAAATTTTAAAACTCACAGAGCTATTTTAAAGATTTAAAAAATCATATAATTTTATTTTTTAAGCACTAATATGTCTCGGTTACATTTAGCTACAGTACAAAAAATAATAAAATAGCACCTGGGAATTTTTTAGGTTGTAGAGAATCTTGACTCCTTTATCTTCCTTATTTTTTCTCCACTTCACTAAACAAAACAGCGCTCTCATTTCCACTCTGTCAGTTTACTGGGCCACCAGGGGCCTGATTTTCATGCGGACAGTCCTGAGAGAATAATCTGCTCCTCTGAAGGGCAGCCAGACCACTCCATTCTCAATCTCATAAGGACTGTTGTTCCTGGGGTCATAGGAGCCCCCAGGGTAATAGATGCCATTGAGATTGGCCGCCTGGCAGTTGTTGTACCACCAGCCTCCTCCGTAGATTTCTGCACAGTTCTCTTCCCACTGGTCTGCATCCCTGTCAAAGGTGCTGAACTGCATGCCAGCATGAGAAGTGTACTCTGTGCCTTCCTCCACAGAACCCTCAATCAGAGCATCGCCAGCCGTGCCCTCATAGGAGGAGACCTGCAGAGCATAGCCTTCTGCCTCAGAGCCTACCCTCAAGTGATACTCTGCATACACCCAGTTCCCAGACCAGTCTTCTAATTCAACCCGAAGGACAGAGCCTCTCAGGGTTAGCGAGTGGAGGTATTCATTGCCTAGCCAGAATTCTCCTTCTCCCTTGTCATTCAGGCTGCCGAAACCTCTCTTGTAGTCTTGCCACGTCCGGTTAAAATTCAGTGATCCATCCATTCTTTGCTGGATCAAAAGCCATCCTCCCAAACCGGTCTCTTGATCGCAATAAACTGAAAAAATCTTACTGGATCCTGGTAGCTTGATATTGAAAAGGCCACTTTGGGCACCTGAAGGATGTGTTTGGAGGACATCATCACAGTCTAAAAAAAAAATTAAGCTGGTTGGAAGAAGTTACTCTCATTTAACTTTACAAAGATAGGAATGGCCCAGACTAAAATGAAGGCAAGATACTGGCTTCCTTTTCCTACCTACCCTTCCCTTCCCTTTTTTCCTTCCTTCCTTTCCTCCTTTCTTCTTTCCTTCCCTCTATGGAGAAAAAAATACACTGACACCGGAATGAATCATAAGCAAATGAATGGCATTTATACCTACAAATTGCAAAGGGGATTTCCTCAATGGATTTGGAATTTTACTTGCATATACTGATTAATAGCAAGTAACCAGAAAATATAACTAAGCATCATTTAGCACTAATATAACTTGTTTTTAACCTGATCTCAATTTCAAGTGAGAGCCACTCTAAATATATGACTCCAACAATGCACATTTTGAATAGTAAAAATAATTGGTTAAACAAACTCAAAATCGAGTTTCAGTGGGATTCATTCATTTAACATGTATTTATTGAGTGGTGACCCTCTTCACTAGTAGGTATGTAGGAATACAGAGATGAACATGATAGACAAAGTCCCTGCCCCTGTGAAACTTACAGTCCAACATGAAAAACAAACCAATAAAGGGTGTAATTTTAATAAAGCATGAGAGAAGGCTAGGAAAGAAGTGCAAAGTGCTATGGGAGCACATTGCAAAAATAATTAACTTAGTCTAGAGGGTCAGGGAAGGCTTCCCCAAAGGAGAAGTGTGGATACCTCTGGCTGTGCGGGTTTTACTACGGCCTCTCATGGTGGTACGAGTTCCTCTGACATCAAGAGAAGTTTCTTTGACGTGGTGAGAACTGGTTTCCCCTAAGTCAGTTATAATGTCAGATGTTGAACCCATAGAGTGGGTCTTAGTCTCCAAATCTCTGAACACAGGTGATGAGAGTAATTTTCCAGTTGAGCCACTGTCAAAGAAATCAGCATGCTCAGGGAACCTCCTACGGAAGTCATCTAGGCCACCCGTGCCAGAAAAACTATGGGAGCCTAAATCCATTGCGTCCCCACAGTCAGAACCATCTTCAGAGTTTACCACTTCTTTGGTCACTTCTTTGCGTCCATCAGCACCTATAACAGTCTTAGTGATGGTTTTAGAGCATGAATGACGACGAGTGGTGGTTGGGCCACCACTATTGACCTTCTCATTTCTAATCAGAAGCTCTTTTCCTCCTTCAGAAGTGACCAGTTTGCCTGTGTGGTAGTGCTCTTTCTTGGACCCCGTACTTATACTTTCTGAATCCTCTTCAAATGTGCCCCAGTCTGTGTTTGTAGGCCTGGTATGCCCATGCCCTGAGCTATCTGGCCTAAAACTTCCAGCCCCAAAACCTGTATGGTCCCAAGTGCCAGCACCACCAGGTCTGGAACTCTCAGAGTCCCAAGTGCCAGCACCACTAGGTCCAGAGCTCCCGGGTTTCCTATTTCCTGTACTACCAGGTTCAGGATTCCTGGGGCTTTCAGGGGCTAGTCCTGCTCCATTAGATGTAGAGTCTCCTCGGGGATTGCTGTCTTTTCCAGATTTCTGTAACTCCATTTTCATCTGCTGCATTTCCGTTAGTGCCCGCCACTCTGGAGGGGCTGTCTGAAGCTGACTCTTGAAATCTCTGGGAACCAACTCTAAAGCCGGGCTGATTTTTAACACTGGTAAGTTTCGCCTATATTTAGAGGGAAGTAAGTCTTTGGCAATGATCTGTTCAAGTTGTTTCTGCTGCTCTTCATAGTCCTGTAGATCTATCCCACGTGCTACAGTCCTACTGCAGGATCCTTGGCAAGATCGGATCTTAATATCAATGTCCACCTAGAGAGTGGAGGAGAGAGAAGAAGAAGAAAGGTAGATGTAAGTAAATGTAAGGTATCTATTGAGTTCTTAGTACTTAATTTATTTCTTGGAAACTGCTTTCATTTCTTTGACTTGGAGATCTACCAAACCAAAGTTTTATTTTCCATTTATGTAGTATCTTCAGTGGAAGAGATGCTGGGTATTGTAAGACTGGCCAGGAGAAGCAATAGGAACTATTTGGATTCATCTCAGAACAGATCAAGAGCACATCACTAATTCCCTCTGAAAGGCAGCATAATGAAGTGATCTTCAGTGAGGCTGAGGGCTCAGAGGCTTGGCAGTACCAGGAACTTGAATAAGACAAGGAGGCACTAAATATTTGATGTTGAAATTTACTCTTTATGTGCCCTGAAAAATTTTATTTAGTATTACCGAGCTTTTTTCTTCATCTGTATGGTGGGGGAATAATACCTACTTTGTAGGTAGATAAGGGATATAGAACACTTTGCTCTACATGTAGTAGGCACTCCAGAGAATGACCGTTGCCTTCCCTTCCCCTGCTATTCAAAAATAAGGAAATCCAGGGATAGAGCCACATCCTCACCTCCAGTCGCTTCATGTCTATCAGCTGAGCCTTGACGTTCTTTTGCAGAAGTTGGATCTGCTGTACTTGTTCCGTGACTTTGCGCTTCAGAACCTCAAGCCTGCTTCTCAGGTCTTCTGACACTTGGCTGAATACATTGTCGTTGTCTGAAATAGAAAGGACAGGTGTTGAAGTGGCTGCTGAGTGATCTGCTTGTAATAACCAACAAAAGGACATCTACTTAGAAATGTTCCCTGTTTTATGTTCATAGTAGTTTGGTCTCTGGATATTTAATTTGTGAGTTGCGAATCTATTAGGCATTTGATTTTTGGACACTGTTGTCATCATGGATGCCAAGTAAGGTGTCCTTCTAGCAATTAGTAATCTAAATAATTGCATCAGAAAAAAAAATCTCTTTGGAATTTTAAAGGTGTAATTAAGAGATTAAAAATTTGGTTTTATCACATTCCAATTATTTCACCATATCCTTACTCAGGGGATTCAAACATGTTCCCATATTTTTTGCTTTCATAATTTCCTGTTGTGTGTGTGTGTGTTTATCAACTCATTTTCAGAGCAGTTTTAAGTTTCCAAGAAAATTGAGACGGTAGAGAGATTTCCCACATATCCACTGCCCCTACACATGCATAGTCTCTCTCGTTATCATCACTCATCAGAGCAGTACTTTTTTTAAACCAAGGATGAACCTACATTGATACATCAGAATCACCCAGAGTTCATAGTTTACCTTACAGTTCACTCTTGCTGTTGTACATTCGATGGGTTTGTGCTAGTGTAAGGATGAATGTATAAGTTCTTGAAGATTCTATTGATATACCATCTTACTCAGAGATTCTTTCCTCAGCCATGTCCAGTCTACTAATGAGCCAGTCTACACAGGCATTCTTCACTTCTGTTTTATTATTTTTGATCTTTAGCATTTGATTTTAGTTCTTTCTTAGGATTTTCATTTCTCTGCTTACATTGCCCATGTTCTTGCAGGGGCATGTTATCTACTTCATTCCATAGAATCCTTAGCATGTTAGTCATCCGTTGCTTTAAACCCCCAGTCTGATCATTTCAGCCTCCTTGCCACGTCTGGCTCTGATGCTTTTGCTCTGCCTCTTCAGTGCGTGCTCTTTGCCTTTTGGTGTGCCTTGTAATGTGCTTTTCTTGATAGCCAGACACGGTATAGTGGGAAATGTGTTCCTGGATTTTCCCACTGAGATTTTCTTCTTACCCATGGATTTGAAATTATTCCTAACCTTTTATTTAGGTCAACAGGATCACTGCCTCGCCAATTACTGCTGCACCATTGACTTTAGATCAGTTAAGTGTCTCCTGAAGATCCAAAGAGTCAAGCAAAGCTTCAGGAACTGGGGCCTCGCTAAACTTGCTGAGCGTGCGCAGAACAAACCCAATGTTTCCTGGCCCTAATTAGCCCTAGCCCTCATCCCGTGAGAGAGCTATAATATGGCTATGTATTTTTTAATTTAAAGAAAAAACTGCACAATCAGCTTAGCGGAGTCTCTGGGTTGCACTCAACTCCATCACGTGACTGCTTTGTGTCTTTAGGGAAGTACCTGGACCTCTCAGTTCCCTCCTCTGTGAGAGAGAAACAAGTCATAGCTACTCAAAAGGGCGGGCCCATCTTATTTTCAGTACATACCCTAGGAAAGAAAACACTTAAATTCTAGTCTTCGATCCAGAATTCTGACTTCCATTATGATCTGAAACAATTCTAAGCTGACCTTTTTTACATTATAACAATAACAAAAGTGCAAACCCCTCCTTAAGAATTCACTTACATCTTAACGTACGCTTAGAAATGCAGTACGTGTTTTTACATAAAGTACTTTGGAATATAACCTCGGTTGCTATAAAGAGATACCATGTTTAGGATTTTTGATGTTGTTTTGTTTTGTGCTACAAAGTCAAAACACTAAGTATGTGATACTTACTGTTAGCGTTGGTAAAATCCCCTCTCACTAGTTCAATTAGATTCTTGGTCAGTGAGTTGGAGTCCTTGTTGTTCTTCTGATAATCAAACAGTGAGTTTTTGAGCTTATTTATTCTGTTTGTAAAGTCTTGATTAACTTCATCAATCAACCCTTTCATTCTGCAGCCAGAAGGGCATTTTTGGTTCTGAAAGTGAAGAGAAAAAAATTACATTAAGGGTCTATCTCTTGGGTTCAGTACAATTTTGAACGTTTCTGTGAAGCTCCTACCACTCCCAATCCCTTCAGATCCTCTATTGATTTAAAAATTGTTAAGAGGACCAGTCAGAGATCATAGAGAAATCCTGTAATGAGGACCCTCTCCATCCCAAACTAGACCCCATGAAATCTTCAGGTCATAATATTCTGAGTATCTAGATTCTGAGTATCTATCTGAACATGCAATTAAAATCCAATCTCTTAACCCCACTAATGACCAGAGTATGGGAGGTAATTTAAATAATGTTCTCAGGACTAGGTTCCTTTTCATTTAACACATAAGGAGCCATTAGATTATTTCCATTGAGCAAGTTTTCTGTAACCTTTTGGGGTCAGCCGGTGGACATTTCTCACACCCCAAGGAAGGGTTCCCTGTCCCCATGCCCACGGCTCACCCAGTCGTCATCGGAGCAGAAGGGCCAGTCTGTCTCTCTGCAGGAAGATTGCTGTCTTTCTGTAAGTCGGGGGCCACGCGCACCTCCTCCTTCAGCTAAAAATTCACCTGGACCCGTCTCTGTAGTCTGTAAGGATTCATTCACACATACAAGAGAAAGGAACAGTGAGCAGATGAGGCAAAGAAACTGGGACGCCTGTCAGACACAGAGAAGAGGAGGGGTTTTCCCAGAGACTAAGCGCACCAGCTTCGGGGCTCTACAAGCTTCAGGTTTCTTATTTTTATTTTATTATATTTTGTTTTACTTTGTTTTATTTTAATTAATCATTTCATTGTATTTTTCCATTACCATTTTTCCCACTTACTCCCTCTTCCACCTCCACCCCCCACAGTCACATGTCCATGAGTTCTTTTCCTCTTTTGCTCAATCCCACCACCCGCAACAACCCCCAGCTGTTTCTTCTTATCTTTCAAATGAAAACCCTAAAACCCATTTTTGGAAGCTGTAAGAATTAAAGGAGTTAAGGTGTAGGAATTTCTTAACTGTGTTTGACACTAAATCATATAGTAAATGATAGGCCTTTTAAAAGCTCCATTATAAAAGGAAAATTATTTGAATGAACAAAATTAGTTAAATTTTATTTTTTAATTTTCATTAATGTCTGGAGATAGATCATGGAAAATTTAAAGAGTTCTTTCTCCTGTAATTCCTGTTTTAGTAGGAAAAAGTCTACACTATCTTGGCTTAATGTCTGTCACTCCTTTAAGCTTCTGTTATGACCTTGGGGGTTCATAATTTGAGCAAGTATTACCAGGGACACAAATGTGGCCAGTTCAGACTCAGAAATGCTTTTTAAGTTGCTCACTCATCTAATACTTTCTCCGTGTCTGAAATAAGGAAAAATAGAATGAAAGCATAGATAATGGTTCATGACTGACAACTTTTTTGGACACCTTATAATTAGAAGATGAGATTAAAAAATTTCTATTGTGATCTATGAGGTAAAAGAAGACATGAAAATATTCTAATAAGACTTTATATGCTAACAAATCAATGCAGGGTTTAGGTTTAAGCTATTTTTACTGTGTACCACCAACTTACAAGGATTTTGCTACGACTGACTACTCTATTTCATTGTATTGTTTCCGTTATCACGTACCCCCCAAACCGTCCTACACTTCCACCCCCATATCCACCACACTGTTGTCCGTGACTATGACTATGTTAATCTCAGACAGCTTATTCTTATAATTAGTTAACTTTTGTCATCTCACCTAAAAAATTCCTCAACAATAATAATATCAATACTAATTCAAGCAATCACGAACAATTTATTTAAAGTAACAAATGTAATCTTTTTGTCTAAGAAACAAAATGAGACAAGACACAAGAATAAAGATACAAGAATAAAAGCAGGCAAAAATTAAATATTTATGCCAATAACAGGGAGAAATAACCGAAAGACATGCATTATCGAAAATATCATCTTAGCAAATTATGTTAGTTTTATTTCCCATAAAAATATTTACTTCTTGTTTTACTTTAAGGGAGAAAATTAAGTTGGAGACCCTCTTTAGTTTTGATTTTTTCTGCTCTGGTATAAAAGCTTATGAGCAGTGAAGGAAAATAAATAAATTGGAGTAATTCACAGCCTCGATGTAACTGAGTTTGTAAACATATTTATCATGTTTTTTATAAGATCAAAGTGTTTCAAAAGCCTTGTTGAATAAAGTTTCTCTTCTATATGTTTCTGGAGTCAAACTGTAGAAGTTATTGCAATATTTAGCAATTATCTTAAAAGAATATAATTGCCTCCAAAAAGCATATCGTCTAATTACTTAATCTCATCTGACTTTGCTATGTAATATATTTGCAAAGACAACTAATTTGCTTTGCATTTGTCTTAAAAGAAACACAGAAACAGTCTTTCAGGAAAACTATATTAAACCACTATTCTGCTTATTCTGAATAGATAGCAATAAAATAATAATTAGATTTAAATAACTTATGTGAATGTTTTTTTCTATTTCCTGCAGTGACTATCTCAAGGCTTTAGAGCAACAAAGATATCTTCCCTTAAAAAAAAAACCCCACAATGTTGTAAGCTTGAGTTACAGATGTTAAAGCTTCCCCTGTGAATTTCTACACTTTGCTCCCCGAAAGTCTCCCTCTTAGGGTCGCATTACCCAGCACTGCTGAGGTGTTCAGCCCGTCTGGGAACTGGCGTCTGTGGCCCAGAGTTTAGAGAGCTAACAGGGTGAGGACATAGGGAAAGCCGACTCAGACCTGCGAGCTCTTTCTGAAACGAACACCAGAAAGTGAGCAAGAAGAGAAAACAAAGGAAACCATACCCAAGCTGTGCCTGCCAGGCTCAGGACCAGGCAAAAGATCCTCACAGAAGACATCTTTCCTGAGGGGGGGTGGCTCCCGAGGAGCGGCAAGAAAGGAGGACTGCCCCCACTCCTAGTGCCCATCTCATTTAAACCTGCCGCAGATTTGATTAATCATTATCTTTGTCCTGTTTAGATGGTCAACAGGCACTCCACATTCCTTGCTTCTTCTCCAAGGTTGGTGTCCCAGAAGTTCTTGCTCAATTGCTCCACACTTGTTTGCTTCCAATAAGCTGTTGCAAAGGTAGCAACAGACAGGGGCAGATCCCACATTCCAGGAACAGATGATTTTCGAATCCAAAGGGGAACTGTGGGAGGACATACCCAGACCTGAGTACTTGAGGGAATACAGAGAAGTGCTGAGGCAAGCCAGCTGTATGTAACCAGTTGTGAAGCAGAGTTTTGACAAATGGTATTTCACTTTATGTAGGGATTGTGGCTGGATGATCTGACCTTTAAGGAATGACTGAAGGCCTTCTAAAAGCTTACCTTGAACAGGTAATTTTTTTCTCTATCCAAAAGGCAGCAGCCCCTGACTCCAAACATCCTGGGCTTAAAATCCTAGCTACAACATTTCCCAGTTCTGTGGTCCTGGACACACTACTTTGCCTCTTTATGTCTCAGAGTCCTCATTTTTAAAATGGGAATAATGATAATCTGCCACACATATTTTATGAAGAATACACAAATTCATCCTTGTGAAGCCCTCAGAGCAGTGATGGCCACACGCTAAGTGCTCAGTATGTGTAAACCATTACTGGAGAACATCAGGTACCATCTATTTCTATGCCTCTGGATGTGCTAATGCCCTTTCCCTGCTCTTCATCTCCAACGCAAAGCTTCCTTGGCTGAGAGTTGCCAGATTTATTGAATAAAAATCCAGGATGCCCATTTAAACTTGAATTTCAGATAAGGAACAAATAGCTTTTAGTATAAGTAGGTCTGCATCATCCTTGCTGTTCCATGGTTCTCTCCAGTATCAGCACTTCTGACCCCCACACCCCTCTCAGGGCTCTGCACAGGTGGCCCCTCTTCAGGGAGGCCCTCCTTGGCCACACCATCCTAAGAGCAGCCACCTTCAGGTGCTGTTCCCTTAGTCTGGTTGTGTGTTACTTCAAAGTACTTTATCACTGCTGGACAAGAGGTATTCAGGAAGTTTTTTGTTTATTTCATGTCTCTCCCATATTTAGCTTCATGAAGCTAGATCATACTGTCTAGTCCAAGGCCAGGCAAGCAAGTACTGATAAGTATGACAGTATTTATTTTGCAGGGTTGTTGTGAGGTATGACATGTGGGATACACACATATGAGCCCTGAGAATGGTATCTTCTATTGTTCCTAGAATGCCCCAATGCCCATTAGCTCTCCAATGCCAGGATCCCTAACTGGGCACTGTCTTGGCCTGGCACTGCCCTGAGGCCCCAGACTGGTCTCTCCACCCCCTGAATGAGCCATGTTATCTGCTACAGAAAACCATGCAGATGAACAGGCAGCAAATAGTACTAGGAGTATCATTTTTTAAAAGCATGTGACAATAAGGGTATCTTTATAAATGGAAAAATTATCTGAGCAATTCCAGTTTCTTAAATCACAATTTCTGCATTTTCCTACAAGAAGACTATATCCTATTTTCCTTTGTTCTAATCGTGAAAAGGATGCTTCACATATTAATCCTTTTGAAATTAATATAATGTTCCACAAATTATGAATATTTACATGCAGGCATTCTCACATATGTTATACCACGATACCTAGCAAGACATTTGTATGGTGAATAATAAGTGTAATAAAGAATAGAAATTCTAGAGGTGTAAATATGTTTCAATTTTAAACTGTACCTACCTGTGAAAACTTATACATGAAGACTAAAATATGTAGCCAGTCATCTAAGTATTTGCTGTTGTGCAAATGTAACTTCAAAATACAGACAAAACAAAACATAAACAAAAACCCTTGTCATTCTTTTGAATGCAGTATCTGTCCTTTCCTAGGAAAGTCGAGGATTATTCTTTTCTTTACCGATTTATTTTAAATGCATTGAATTCTGAGAGCAGTTTAATTCCTTAATCCATTCATTTCAATGTCATGACCATTTACTCTGTTTACTATTTGTCAGTCCCGAACGCTATGTTCTTGAGTGAGAAAGGGAAACATTGTACCGTCTTGTGCATTCAGGTTGCTTATGGCTATGAACAAATCCAGAGCACATGAAGGTAAGAAGTTAAACCATAGAAAATTACCATTTTTGTACATCAAAATGATGGATATCTACAATTTATATGGTTTAACCTAATACAAAACGATGGAAAAACTTCTGTGTTGTTGATTCAAGATACTGTTAGAACACGGAGCAGGGAGTGATGTATCACTTCTGCATTGTATTGTGTTATATTTTGTGTGAAATGTTCCTTAAAATATAGGATTTAATTCTGGCCCCCAAATGTAAGATCCTCCTGAAACACACTCATTGTGTCTTTCAGCATAAAAAGTCTATATGACTATGCACATTTATTATTGTCCTAATAACATGAAGGTTATACTTTGACAGGAAATATATTGTTAAAATGATATTAAATGCATGACAGTAAAGTACTAAAATTAATCTCTAAATTTTAAAATGTATGACTTATAAAAGTTTAGGAGATTCTGGCACTTAAAATACTCTTTCAGGGCCTTTGCCTCAGGGTTTTACAACAGCCACAGGCTTCTCAAGGATTAACTGGAGCACGCTGGCAAGGCTATTGAGCTTTGTCTTATTTTCTCTACCTGTGTCCTGCACTTCAGGGGAGTTGTAAAAGTTTGTTATTAACCAAGCTGCTTCCTGTGAAAGGCGAATGAGCTTGTGTGGTGATCTGTGCAAGAGCAACTAATGGGAATTTTATTTTTAGACTGCATCACTACCCGGATTCCGGATGGTTGTCCTGGAAGTTGTATATGTGGAGAGAAGATGACAGTTTCCTAAAATACACAGAAATGATTCTGAACTGTACTTATGGAAGTGAGGAGGGAAAAAGTTTTTTTGATCATGTTTGATTCCATTACACTGCATTTCTCTTTAAATCTTTATCTGGGAAAGAAATCCATTTTATTTTTTATAACTGAATTGTGCCCAGATTAGTGGTCATTTAATTAAGTCAGTTTTTAATATTTTGGAGATTGAATTCTATAAATTTCTAATAATATAATAATCATTCTTGTTTGCTGTTTTTACGTATAATTTTTATGGTCTTTTACCTATGCAAATTTAATCAAGTTTCCACTGAGTAATTATGAGTGTGTGCATGGATGTGCACATGTGAAAGACAGAGAGAGAATTGGGTGAAAGTGAGGTCTTGAGGTTTCCCCACTGCCTTATTTCTTTTTATTTTTGACTGCATTATCAATTAAATAATTCGGTTTTCAAGATAAATCAATTTTGTTTATCATGTGCTTTGCTAAATTTAACTTGATTTATCAAATATTTTCATTGAACATTTATTAAAGTATAAATGCTATTTTTGAAAAGTAAAACCATTATATAGATGAATAACCAATTGATATATTAATTTCTACAGTATGGATTCATTTTAACATCATAGACCTTAAATTCATTAGATTTGACACACTTCTCTGCTGAGTTCACTGTGGTTCTTCTATTAAAGTTTAGCAAACAAAATCTATCAGTTGGTATTGATTTGGTAGTGATGTATTGAGACCTGGAGAAATAGCACCTGTAAGGTACTTAGACTTTCCAAAGCAAGGAATTTTATGAAAAGTGGGGGATAATATAATCACCAAGATCCATTTAATTCTCTGTGGTTCTTATTGGAACCTACTTTTAATGGATGATTCTATACTAAAACTAAAGCAACTTACAAAAGGCATTTGGGCAAAATTCTGCTTACAAAAAAATCAATAAAAAAGATTATGGAGAATAACAGCAGAGAAACCCAAACTGAGGTACATTTTACAGAATAGTTGACCCGTATACCAGAATATATTCTTCTAAACATCAAGATCATGTAAAACAAGGAAGACTAAGAAACCGTTACCGAAGCTAGGGAGATGTGACAACTAAATGTAATGTATCCTGGATGGGATCATGGAACAGAGAAAAGACATTAGTGTAAAGGCTGCTGAAGCCTGAGTGAAGGGTGAAGTTAGAGAATAGTAACTGTAACAGTTTCTTAGTTTTGACAGATGAACCATGGCAATGTAAGACACTAATGTAAGATGCTAACTTTGGAGGAACCTGGGTGATGGGTATAAGAAGCTATAGTATCTTTAAAACTTTTCTGTAAATAAGAAAATTATTTCAAAATGAAAAGGTTATTAAAAATAAACACAAAAATATTAAAGTTTTAAAATTATATTTCCACACTTAACCAACGTTGATTCAAATCCCAAGCAGGAATACCAATCTCAACAGCAAAAACCAGTTCAATTTTGTTCTTGTGTCTGGAGCGATTTCATGATATGTCATTTGACCCTTGTCATGGCTTTGTGAAGTAAGGAGAGAAAATTAGGAAGGAAAACATTTTTAGCCCATGGTCTCTTATATGTTGTTTTACATATATTTTAAGTCACACTTTGACTACTTGCCCCCTGAGGATTTAAAAAAGGCCATTTTCATCACAGAGTGGACTCTGCCCACTCTGTTTATTTAGGGAGAGTCAATGTTCATATTTATTTAGAGAGGACTCCCATCTAACTCAGGTCACCTGTGTTCTTGGGATCACCCACAGACAAAGACCTGGATGAGGGCCTGGGAAATGGGGGTGGGGGACAAGGATACTGGATTTTCATTTGGGAAACACATGTTGGACCCAGTTGTAGATTTGATCAAATGCCATGATCCTGAATTTATCTGTAACTTCAAATATTTCCCAATGAAACTGAGATGAGCAAGAGCTTGAAATTGTGAGAGCCAGCCTTCCCCAAAGGCTTCCAAATCTGATCCAGAAGGGTGTTCTACAGGCCAACAGTCAGACCTATTTTTAATGTTCATGATGGACCATAGCTACAGGACCATTTGGACAAAGCTCATGTTTACAAAGCCAATAAGTATCTGTCTGTCTTTAGTTTGTTCATTTTCCTTCTTAAATGTAACAGTATTAACAGTCTTCTGTTATATAGACCATTATTGGAGACTGATTATATTACATACACTTTAATGGGATCAACGAATTCTCTGATAATTTCTCTGTCCCCAAATAATTTCTGAAATCTCTCTCTCAAGAATTAATATCATCAAGTTTATTTTCTCTGACCACAGTGTAATAAATTTAGATATTAATTAAAATAAAATTTTAAAAGCTACAGGCTTTGGAACCAAATGGTATTCACTTTAAAACCCTTGGCTTCCAAATGAAATCAAGAAAAATTAATGTCCAAACTGTGGACATTGCCGAGTACAATGAAAACCTAAGCAGTGTTTCTCAAAGTATTTGTAGTAGAGGACTAGCTTTATTACATTTCTAACCTATTACAGGCCTATTAGACTATAAGATTTAATTCCTAGAAAAATAAAGTTTACAAAAGTATATACAAAATACAAGCCCAAATTTTTATTATTAGATTCCAAAGTCATAAAATTATGTTATGCAATTTAAACGTAATCACAGCCAACACAATTTAGGAAAATGTTTCTACATGGTTATTTTCTATTATTTCACCTATCTTTTTTAGAGTATAGAAACTAATTAAGTAATGGAATGAAATTAGCACACACTTGAAATTACATATTATGTCTTGTTCTTTCTTTATTTTTTAAATTTTAAAAAATTTATTTTCATTGTTGTTCAAGTATAGTTTTCAGTCTTTTACTCCCATCCCAACCCACACCCACAGTGCTCCCCACTCCCCTCCCTTCCCTTTCCACCCCCCTTAGTTTTTGTCCATGTGTCCTTTATACTTGTTCCTGTAAACCCTTCCTCTTTTCCCCTGAAATTCCCTCCTCTCTCCCTTCTGGTCACTGTCAGCCTGTTCTCTATTTCAGTGTCTTTGGTTATATTTTGCTTGTTTGTTTGTCTTGTTGTTTAGGTTCCTGTTAAAGGTGAGATCATACGGTATTTGTCTTTCACCGCCTGGCTTATTTTTCTCAGCATAATGCTCTCCAGTTCCATCCATGCTGTTGCAAAGGGCAGGAGCTCCTTCTTTCTTTCTGCTGCATAGAATTCCATTGTGTAAATGTACCATAGTTTTTTGATCCATTCATTTACTGATGGGCACCTAGGTTATTTCACTTATCTTAATGCAAACCAGTAACAAAGAACTTGAGGCCAGCATTCTGAGTAACATTGATTTATTGCATAATGCCATTTATGTAATTTGAAAATGAATAGCTCAAAAGGAAAATCTATGATTTATACAAATGTCTATAAGTAAAGAAGCACACATCAAATTTATTGGAATGATCATTTATTATGGGGACAAAGGGAAGAAAAGAAAGTCTGAATAAAAAGAATCAGTCAATCCAGAGAGTAACTGAGTGCACAGGTGAATGAAGATGGTGTACTAAGAGTATGGCTAATTCAGTTTCTGCCTCTGAGGGACAGACACAAACATATGCATGCCCACACAAAACAAAAAGTCATATGAAACAGTATTTCCCACACTCTTGGTCTCTTTGTCACTCATTATTTTCCATCTACTCAAACTTGTCTTATTATCATCAACTCTTTTCTCTCCTCCTCTTTTGAGTTACATCGGACTGCTAAGAAATCCTCACATATATTTTCCTCTGGATTAAATGTTTTTACTCTTACCATCTACATACCAAAGTACCTATTATAAATAACCTTGGCTTACCATCTACATAAACTCTTACCATCTACATAAACCCAAGGTACCTACTATAAATAACCTTGGCTAGTGTACACTGATTAGAGTCAGTCAAAGAATTTTAGGTCTTGTAAAGATCTCAGATATGTTGTCTGTACTTTTTTTCTTCATTTTCCACCCACCCACACACCTGAAAGATTGTTTTTAAAGTAAAACCACTAAACAGAAGGAGAATTGCAGGGAGAAAAGCTGTAACACTTCAGAGGTTTATTTAGAAATCTTGATATTTGTCCGGTAAGTGATTACTCCTGTCTGATGATTACAGAACGCTGCTCTGTGGTTGCGTGTCCTGAACTCACGGTATCATCACATCTGTACCGGTGCCCTCCTTTTTGGAAGCTTCCCTCTGTAGGTGTTTCAGAGTGTGTAACTGTGCACACTGTTTTGTACTCAGCCTCCCTATTTTGTAATAACCTACGTTTTTATGCCCAGGAAGGTGAAGGGAAAGGTTTGTCACAGGAAATAAAGCTGACTCTCTGTCCCTGGCCCCAGAAGACCCCCTGCTGGCTCCTTTCTCTCTCGGGCCTCAGATAACTTCCTGCTGACTTGCTGACTCCTTGTCCCAGGCCCCAGATAATTTCTGCCACCTGCTTCTGTACCCTTCGCTTCTGCATTCCACCCTTGTGCCCCTCCTGCTTGTGTCACGACCCCTCCTCTTCCCGCCTTGCTACAAGAGTATTTAACCACCCATCCAACCCCTCCTCGGGGCCCAGAATTTGGAGACTGCCTCCTCCGGGTCCACGTACGTGAATAAAGGCTCACTTCTTCACCCGAAATCATGTAAGAGTCAGTTTTTCCGCAACAGGTTGAGTAATAGTTATCTGTGATTTGAGTTGTGAGGAAAAATAATCTGCCTAGGAAGTCTCAAGGCCTTTGTTTCACTTAAAAGTAGATTTCTAAAAGTTAATTGATCAAGATAATCATTTCAACTTCCATTTTATTTGTATAGACATGATCCATTTGAGTCTGAAAGTATATCTCATACTTTAATTCTTAAAATGTAGTCCTTCAATAATAACTAAACAAATAGAATTTTGAAGTTTGTGTTTTCCTCTACCTCGTTGGGTTTTTTAATTAACTACAAAGTTAATATGTACTGATTATAACAAGTCAAGCAATGCAGGGGTATATAAAGGGCAAGTTAGAAGCCCTGCCTTACCAATTGATGCTGGATTACCCAATGCACAGACCAAACAGACCCAGGATATCCACAAAACAGAGCTCTCCAAAAGGTTTTTTTTTTAACCATTTTATTTATTTATCTTTAGAGAGGAAAGGAAGGAGAGAAGGAGAGAAATATCAATGTGTGTTTGCCTCTCGTGCATCCCCCACTGGGAACTGGCCTGCAACCCAGTCATGTGCCCTGACTGGGAATCGAACCACGATCCTTTGGTTTGCAGGCCCATGCTCAATCCACTGAACTACACCAGGCAGGCCTCCTGTTTCAAAAACATTTCAAAATGTTTTTGAAAAATATTTTGATTTGATTTTTTAGAAGGACCATTGGACAAGTGACCATGGAAAAAAGCAGAAACATTTGAACTTCTTTATATTTACTTTGTGTTTAGTATTTTTATTAAATTTTATATTATATATTGGTTGGAGGAGAGCAAATATGTACAAATAATACATATATGTCAAGATTATATTTTGTTCGAACTATATATGCTTATATACTTTTTACATTATCATTGTAGAATTGTTTTTTATCCTGAGATTTCACTTATTTTGTAAATGTTTCCATGTTCATGCTCAGATATAATGCTTATTATATAATCATTGCTTTCTATTCCATTGTACTAATAAACTACCTTGATTGTGCATTCTTCCACTGCTAAATAATTTCTAAATTTCCCACTGTCATTAAATATATTGCTATATTCATATTTCTGAGATCTTGTGAAGTTATTTTCTTTTTCAAAAATAATTCTCTTGGGCTAAATCACTGATATCATATTATTGCATCAAAACATTAATATTTATATACCTCTTCTTACCTATGACCAAAATGCTCACCTAAAGGACTTTACAGGGTAGACTGTGTGCGTGGAGAGTTTAGAGGTAGTTCAGAGCATGACGAGGTGGGGGCAGGCAAGGGTGGAGGCATGATGAAGGGCAGGAAGAAGGCAAGTGCCACTATTCTGGCAGGAGATGTTGTGTACCCCGCCTAGAATGTGGCAGTGGGTTTGTAAAAGGAAATGACTATAAGAAGTATTTAGAAGCAGATTTGACAGACTTGGTGACACAGGGAGGGAGGAATAAGGAAGACCAGGGGATGATTTCTTGGTTGTTTGGAACTTGAGAACTGGAGAGAATAGGGCAGGTTTGGGAGAGAGGAGGATACTGCTGTGTGCTATGTCCCCAACATTCAGCACAGTGTCTAGTACAACAAACGCATTCAATAAATGTTAGTGGTATAAGTCCTTCACAGGTACGTGAATTAATGAGTGCTGCCAACACTGATGAAGCATTCCTGTTTCCCAAAGTCTCACGAGGACTCAGTTGCGTATTTACTCTAATCTCAATAGGATATTGTAAAATCAAGACTCATGAGAACAAGGAAGTGAGACAATTAGGACAGAAATTGTGGAAAAGAAGAGACTCCAAAGCCAAACCTCAGGATTTCAGAACAGCCGCGTCTTCCCCTCAGAGAATTAGTCAATTGCTTTACAAGGTCAGTCTTATGGTGGCTTATATAGACTGAAGTGTTCCTTACAGAAAGTTGGTGCTCCCTCATCTCCGGCTGCTAAGAACTCAATATCCCTGGATTGAGAATGAAGCCAGGGCTCCACTCCACTGACCTCATTGTTTGCCAGTGAGGGACTGAGCAGATTGTCCCCTAAAGCTCTCCGCTCTGAGTTCCAGTCCTACCAAAGTGCCCGCATCTGGCCTCGGGGGTCCGGAGCCAAAAGATTCTGGGGGGAGAATTTCCAAACAGCCTGCTTGTCCCCGGCTGCACTTCAGGTACTTTGAATCTTGTTATGTGATTGCGACTTGTGTTTGGTTTTTGTATCAAATTTTGTCACTTTGGGTTACTGTATTTTTTCAGTGTTTCTTTTATATCCCCTGGAGGGAAAAAGCCATGATTTTTTTCCATTTACTCCCCAACAGGCAGGTATAATATTTAGTGTAAAGTGACAACTCAGCAACTACTGATAATTGCCCAATTGTAATTACTAAATTGAATAGTGGTGATTTTCAATGGTCAATAAAAGGTACCATGTATTTAATCTTAGGAAACAAAAGTTTATTGAAATGGCATGTAGATAAATTATCACCAGCATAAAACTGTCAGTGGAGTTTTCAACAGGGGTTTTTGTTCTCTTAAAACGAAGTGAGGCTTTACAAGTCCATTGTCCCATATGAAAAATATTACATTTATCTGTTCAAATAAAGTCCTTTTGAAAAAGTAAGTGACTTTTGAAATGGTCTTTTACACGTCTCCAGCCTATGACCAAAACAAAAATATATTAAAAAGATATAATTGTCTCCATTTAAAAATAATTAAATATAAAGTATTTAAGATAATACATATGGAAAACTACTTAGGCATTTGAAATGCTAGAATTTACTCCTATTTTGTTAGCATATACTAAAAACATTTAAGACATAATTTTTAAAAGTCACCAAGACAAAACGACATGTGATCGTTAAAATGTAAAAAAATATGGCAATAATTTCATATAAACCTAGGAAATATACAAAAATGTTATTGCATGAAATAAACAAATTTTAAATAACTGAGTCAGTAATTTGGGAATACAATCCAAACTAAGTTATAATTTCCATTTAAGGCTTAACATTCTTAATAAAAGACAAAATTGATGATTACGGTGAGAGAAAATGAAAAGAAACTTTCAGAAAAGTTTCTGAAACATTGTGGGTTGACGGACATGAACACTGATTCTCAGGGTGAAATGCTTTCGTCATACTCTATTTCAACATGGTGTTCTGGGCTGACCTGTTTGGCTCCCCCAAGCTGGTGCTGCTGCCCTTGTCCGATGGTGAGTCTGTTGAATGGAATTATCTTCATGGTGGTTTTCTTCATGGAATACCAACGAGACTTCCAAGTGGCCCAAATAATGCCATTATCATAACCATTAGGAGTAGATGATTTTGAGTAAGTGCCACCTAAGACAAATTGTGAAGGACATATCATTACTCCTGCATTTCATACCTCAGGGAGTCTGCACAGGACTGCCAGTTATGATGCCCATTGTTGCATCGAATTTACAATGTCGGTGACTAACTGAAAATACCCCTAAGGATTCCTGAAATCTCCTTTTACAATGAAAATAAATGGATTCTAAAACAAGCCCTTACACTTGTGTTACACACTGTATAGTTACACACTGTAACTACTTTCTAGTTACAGTCATACTTCAAATATATTCCCTACCAAAAGGGCTAGAACCCCAGTTTCCCCAGTTTGTCTCTCTCCCTGAGTGGGACCATCTGGACTCAGCTACTATGGACCATCTTTCTGCAAGTAAGTTGGAATGCCAGAAGTCACGATTCCTGGTCAGCTGATCTCAAGTCACCTGAAAATACAGTTGTGCTGGAAAGCATGAGGGACTTTAGAAAACGGTTCCTGAATGTTATTTTACATCTCCACTATAACGTGGAGATTAGGTTGATTGGCCTTCTCCTTGTCCATGGGCAGCAGATCTCATGTAATTTTGCAACAGAATATCTGGGTTGAATACTGACCATCAACATGGCTACTCTGGGTCACATGGGTCAAACTCCTTCCCTGAGAATGTCTTCTAATTATATGGTTTGTAGGTGCAAAGATAAATTAGGTTTAAAAAAAACACTTGTGAAAGCCAAAAGGTGAATTTAAATCATTTTAAAGGATTTTAAAGCATCTATTGGCTAGGGAACGCCCTGAGGAGGTAACTGCTCATCTTAATGGATCTTTTAGCAACAGTAGGGCTTCCTCACACATAACAACAGTTTTTCAGGAAGTAAAACCAGTGTTCCTAAGCACTCCGGCCTTAGCACAAACTATAGCTTGCCTTCCCCCATCCTAAAGTAAGGGTCTAGACTCTTAGGCTGGAGTCTCCTCCTCTCAAGCTCCCATGAACCCCTGTCCTTGCCAACACTTCCTGCTGTTTACTCCTTTCCTCCCGACACCAGTGTGCTGCCCACTGGTTATATCTGATACACTGCTCGTGTGTAGCTGAGCCAGGCTAATGTGTTGCCTAGCACGAATATGGTAATGTTGGTCCATCCAGATCATAGATATGGAAAGTCTGAAGGAGATACCAAAACCCCAAGTGTCAACTGTGATGGTGGTAATTCCAGGCATGATGACAAACCACTGGCTATTTTGCAGCAGGCGGAGTTTTTACAGAGGGACCAATTTTGAGGTGTAAACATAGTTATCCAATTCCGGTTTAAAATCAAGAACCATATAATAAGCCCCCTAATATCCTTATTAATTATTTCTCATTTCCTTTTATCTATGTATACCTTTTATAAAAATGTAGACTATACATTAACTAATATATCTAAGGAAGAAAGTCATACCTTGGTAATAGTTTCCATTGAGGTGACCAGCATGACACTTGTTCATCCACCAGCCAGATCCGTCCTGTTCAGCACAGTTACCATCAAACTTATCATTGTCATTGTCCCAGGTACTGAACTGCATGCCATTGTGGGATGTGAAAAACTTGTCGCTAGGATCATCACCAAAATCAAAGCCATCGAAGGCATCCCCAGCGTCTCCACTGATGAAGTAGGCGTATGTCAGGCGGTATTTGTCACTTTCAGGTCCCACCCTGAACATGGCATAGTCCGCAGTACTGTAAAGAAACAGACCCGTCATATCTTGAGCCTCTTTAGGGATCTCAGAAGTTTCCTCTCCTATAGGACAATTGTTTGGAATTTTTAACTTTGCTTCTTAAGTCTGAAATGTGCTCACTGAATGAAGCCTTCTGCAAACTTGGCAAGAGGCAATGGCTGCGGGAACCAGTTCAGAACTCGTCAGCACCACCCAGAATGGTCTAGAGACCTTCTCAGCATTTCAATGAAAACTGAAAACTTCAGCCGTTTTAATGCTTTTTGCCTATAGGATCCTATTATCAGATGTGTGGATGCATCTGACTGATTTTATATTTTCACTTTCATCTAAGTGGTTAGTTAGCATTGTTCACACAGTTATCATAAACCACAGTAATTATCTGACACTGAGTAAGCATTAATTAATGCACCATGCTCAAAGGAGCTACAGCCCCTTTAGCTACTCATACAATCAAAAGGGTGAGTCCTAAAGGGACTATTTTTTTCCCAAGGCAACATGGTAATGCCAATAAGGAGGGCTTCTTAGGGTGTCACATAAAAGAAGTGGGCCCTGTGTGGCCCACAAAACATGAACTGAGGGATCAGAGAGAGATTCTCCCCTGGGAAAAAAATATGAACGAGGGGCAGAATTCTAGGGAGCTCAGGGAAGAATGGGCCTTGGTACATGAACAGGGATTTCCAGAGAATATTTAGCTTCTTCCCAGATCTCCAGTGTGAAATGGAAGATGTTTCCCAGTCCTGTGAAATGGAAGATGTTTTCACAGGAGCAGATGTACTGACTATGGTACTTTCCAGGTAAACATTTCAAAAAAATAAAAATACACGTTTGGATACAAAACATATTTCATTTTTTCATAAAAAGGAAGTTGGGTATTTTTCTGAATTTTCATTAGGTATGCAATGCTCAAAGCCCCCAGATAGCTCTGAGCATAGATGGGGCTCCACCTCACTAAAGGAGCCAGCTGATTTAACTTTAAGGTAGCCGGGAAATGGGAAAAGACTGGATTCACTTTTCAACCAGGATAGTCTTAAGACAATCTGAAGAGTCAAAGTACCTATGTTCAAGTCCCACTTTTACGTTATCACAGTAATATGACCTTGGGAAAGTTAATTTGTAAAATGGGAGTAATAACATTACCCTCTTCATGAAAGAGTTATTAGGACAAGATTAAATGATAATTTCATGCTTGATTTCTGATAAACATTAAGTGCTCAGTAAATATCAGTGATTATTCTGTACGGTTCCAGGGTGAGTAGATTGTACCCAAATACTCAGATCTATCCTGCATAGGACCTATCTCTTTGGGCTGCCCAAGAACCAAAATGACTTTTGGGGGAAATTGCTGGCTACGCTCTTCACATCTGTCAGACCGGCTTTGCCATCGGTCTGTCGATGGTTGGAGAGTGCACACTGCAGACCACAAGAAACCCTTTCTCCAACAGTACCTGGTTCTGCCAGTCCAATCCTCCAGCTGCACTCTTAACGCGTAGGGGATGGTAGACTGTGTGCTTATCAGATGAATCTTCTCATTTCCCAGCCAAAATTCTGTGGTGCCATCGGGAGACAGGTGTCCAAACCCTTCTTTGTATTGAATCCAGTTTTTCTTGAAATCCACACTGCCGTCGAGCCTCTGACCACACAAGTGCATAGGCAAGAAGAGAGAATGGATGATCCACGCACATAAAGAAAACAGTATAAACACTTGTTGAAAATGTGGACAGTATGGTCCCATCATTTATTAACTAAGTGACCTTGGTCAGGTTGCCTCAGTTTTCTCATCTGCCAAATAAGAATGATAATGCTTACTTGTTAGGATTGTTACAGGATTTCAGGAGACCACGTAAGAGAAATACTTAAAGAATGCCTGGCACACGGTAAATTCTAAATTAGTGGTAGTTTTTAGAAGACACTCAGAGGCCTCAGAACTTCAGCCTGAATTTGCTGATTTTTGTGTTGATGGTGGAAAGGTCAACTCGTTGCTCAATCTGTCTGCCAACCAGAGGTTCCATCAAACACTCCCTCTGGGCGCCCCCTGCAGGATTAGTTGTAACCGTGGTCAGAAGTAAACAGGAAAGGATTGCAGAAGAGGCCGGGGACGGGCAGAGAGAAAACAGGGAGTCGTTTCTTGGAACAGCCCAACTTTATCCTCTGTGAGACATTATCTTTTTGGAGTTGGCAACCATAGGTCTTGATCTAAGTGATGAAAAGGTCCCTTCTAGTTTTTTTTCTTTTCTTTTTTTTTGTCACGATGATTCTGTGACTATGTGGTATCATGTATCTACAACATAAGTGGCAGCAGAGCATAGAGTCAAAGCACAGACCCTGAAAACAGACTGCCTGGGTTCAAATCCTGACTCCGTTACTACTCGTTAGTTGTAAGATCTTAAGTTACTTTACCTCCTGTGCCTAAGTTTCCTCCTCTGTGAATAGAGGTTGTCGTTGTGCCCACCGCACAGGGTCGTTTCGAGGGTTAACACTCACGAGGTATTTAGAAAAGTATCCAGCCTAAGGCAGATGCTTATGTAAGCATTTATTAAATACACATAGTGAGGGAAACAATACCTGCTGAAGCACAGTCCATCCATTTCCAGATTCATCGATTTCACAGTAGACTAAGAACTGCTGCTTAGCTTTCAGAGGTTTGATGAAGTAAAGCCCACTCTGCTTGGCTCCTTTATAGGCAATATCTTGACAATCTGAAGAAGAAAAAGAATAAGTGTTCACTATGGTTTGAAATCCAGGTAAGACTGTTCCAGCCTCGAATGTGAGCTTTTAACAAGTTGCCAAGTATTCATGTCCCTTGAAGCTTTCTGTTACTTCTCACATTATCATTCCTTTCAAACTATTTTTAGCTACTCAAAAAAAGTCAAAGCAATGGGACATTTTAGATTTAATGACTGGACACTTTCAAAGTTATTCCTATACATTCCAAAACATGAAATCTTTTCTTGCTGTATTCGCTTTGATGAAGGCAACCCCGTATCAATCTGTCACTTACCTTTCCCTGTTACATCGTGTATTTGCACTGTGTCTCTGCAAGGTTCCTGACACTGAGCTTCAAGCTGGGTTACTTTCTGTTTCAGGGTCGTGATCTTCTGATTATTTGAATTATATATGTCCTGCAAAAACCTATAAGCAAAAGAGTGAGACAATAGAGAATTCCCTTCAGAGGTGTAACTTTGCATTTTCATTTTTAAAATACTACCTTATCTTTTTGAGAATCACTTTCTGATGCATTACTCCATTTCTTGGGAAAACTCTACAATGGTGTTGCTTCATTGAGGGGAGTTAAAATTCTAAGCTGTCTTGAAAAGAAGATAATGAAGTCCTTGTCCGTAAACAATGCCATTGTCATTAAACAGTGGTCATTCTGATTTTGCCTGTCTGTATCAGGGCAGCAGATAAAGACCTAGTGAATGAGGAGCCTGGTTAAGCAGAAGACTGCCTGGTGATCATTCTTCAGACTGGAAATCCTCAGAGAAGAAAAGGCTCTGTTCATTAATTCTCGTGTGCTGAATTGTGCTTTTCATTGGTGAATCTACTGAGGATCTAACTAAGGTCTGTAATCTATAACTTACATGGGGAAAGGATCTGGGACATTATCTTACATATAATAAGACAATAGACACTTTCCCTGACCTTCTTAATATTTCTGTTTGCATGCCTTTGGGAAAAGGCTGGGGGAAGTAAAAAACCCTGCATTTGTGGTTCTCACAGAGTTGCTGTACATACTCAGAAATGAAACAAAACTGTCTACAATGCAATAGACTATTACATCTTTCTGTGAAGAAGGATATAAAAAGCATTTGACCACTCTTTCTCTACTACACCTTAGAAAGTTTCTGCATGCTAGCTTTTTCAACTTCAATGACAGGTGATAATAATGCAACTTACAATGTTACTGACCAAGGCCCTCTCTTACCACAAAGAGGAGAAATCCCTCCTAGGCCCTTTCTCCCAGGCCACCATTTATCGTTATTTCTTAAGCTGCTTTGAAAACAACGTAGAAATAAAAACTGAGGAAATTAAAACTGTCTCTGAGGCTCTATGTTCAGGAAGTTAATGAGTCTCTGGAAGTTGTTACTAAAGACATTTTACTTCCAAGTGAAGGGAAGAAAGTATGTGATTGTAGGTTCATTGTGCTATGACGACACGGCTTTATCATGTTTGTTATGCTTTGTCTTTTAACTTCTGTAGCCCGTGTCTTCCCTATGCCTCTGCTGGCTTATCCCTCACCAGCACTTGGCTGACAATCTTATAAAGAGAATTTTAGTTTCTGCACCCAAATTCTCATTTGAATTTATTTTGTAAGACAAATGAGGGTGGGGGAAAGAAACATTTTTATAAATACGATCATAAGAGCATTTGAAAACATCTAGAACCCCCTTTCCCCATATGGTTGTTAAAAAGCGATTATAACCCAATACAATTCACATGGCACTAAAATGCTTGCTTGTGTTCCCAGATGGTCAGGCATAATGCCACTTGGATATTAGAAGTGGAAAGAAATTATTCCCCCCAAAGTTTGCAGTATAAAACCTCAATCGCTCTTGGAGACTAAGTTAAAACAGAAATGCGTACCGAATACTTGAAGCATGTGACAGAACTGATTCTTCAAATTTCAAAACATCTTCCATTATTTTCTTGGAATTCTTGGTGGCACTTTCTACACCATCTGTAACATGAGGTAAGAGACAAACATGCTTAGGCAAATAGAGCCCCGAAAACAACAGCAAAAGAACTTCACGAATTCTTTTCTCGGTCCGTATGATTAGGTTCCTCACTTGGCTTTGCTGGCTCATCAGGATTGTAGTTGACTTGGATTGCTTTGATCAGTTCTTTGGCTTCTGATGTCTTGTTGTCAGCTTGGTTTAAGATGTCCTCCAAAGACTGGAGATCCTTTTCTACTTCGTTTTGGTAGTTAGTCAGGAAATCTGCAATTCCGCATGTCGTCGGGCAATAACTACCCTGAAAATCCAACAACAGAGTGGTTTAAAATCCTGATACAAGTGCACTTAAAATCTATTAATAAAAATAGGCAAAAGCTAGACTATGTGAAGACTTTAAAATGCCAAATAATATATGTGAGAGAATTCCTTATACTCCTCTGCCCCTCTGCAGTCCAAACACAGCAAGAAACATAGAAACTACTTACAAATCTTTCATCTAAGATGCAGCAGTTGTCTCTGGTGGCAACATACTAGAGGAGAAAAATACAGAAATTTCACTAGTTTGCATATCTTTTCTTATTTTTCAGCTTTCCATGGAAAACAAATACGCCTTGTGGGGAGCACACTTACAGCTAGGCATGATGAAGAGAACAAGAGAAGAGTGTAGACGTAGAGGACAAAACTCCGGGGCTGCAAGGACCAACTCATGATGTCGGGGTGCCCTGTGCTCCAACCTTGTACGTATGAGCACTGCGGCCTCTCGGGCTCCACTTGTCCCTTTATGTAAGCTCTGAGGAGGCCCAGGACTGCCACTGGCTGGAGCCAATCACGAGGCCTTCTTACCAGGAGGTGGGGGATGCCTCTTTTCCCTCATCCCGGCCCCCAACCTGCGCTCAGTCAGGTTCCCAGATTTTGCACACCGGTTTAAGCTCCTCCTTGTTTGGCTCAGTTCAACCTTTCCCCTCTGCAGCCAATTCATCTGCAACGGCAAGTGAAGCATGAGCCATGGCTAAGAGGAGGGAGGGGAGCCCGGGGAGTCGCATGACGCAACCTCTTCCAGTATGCGGTGGGAGAGCAAACACCGACAGCTGACCTCCACCAGAACAAACCCAGCCAGTTGACCTCGACCAGAGCAAACCCAGTCCAACCTTAAGATGGAGGTTGGTGCCGTAACCAAATTCCTGAAAGCCCTCTCTTAGCCCATGGATTAGGTCACAATTATTTTTTCACCTGTGGCTGTGACAAGAGGAGACACTGCTTTCTACCAGATCCCAATTTATTAGTATTCCCAAAACAAATGACCCTGGAAATATAACCCTGCCCTTCTGTGTTGTTATCTTTTTTCTTACTTTTTTAAAAAATTGAGATGTAACTAGTGTATAGCATTACATTCATTTTAGCTTTACAACACCATAATTCAGTACTTGTACATACTGTGAAATGATCACCATAGTCAACATCCATCACCACACATAGTTACAGATGCTTTTCTTGGGATGAGAACTTTTAAGACCTATTCTCTTAGCAATGTTCAAATATACAATATAGTATTATTAAGGGTAGCTACCATGCTGTACATGATATATCCAGTGCTTCCTCCTTTAGTGACTGGAAGTTTGTACCTTTTAACCCTTTTCACCCCTATGTTGACCATTTATTTGCATAGGTTCTCAGCCCTCAGTGCACTCTGGAGCTCAACTACCCCTTGTCTTAAAGCACTGGAGGGCGCAGCGCCAGGCTGCCACAGGGGAGCCACTCAGGAGCCTCCTTTGTTTTTCTGAGATTCCATCTCCTCACCGCAGGGGAATTACCTCCCGTCTTGTGACTAGAAGCCTAGCTGGAGGAAAAGGGGTAAATGAGCTACTAGGGAAAGACCAGCCTGTTGGCTCTGCCCACACAGCTTCCTGGTATATTAGGAAAACACATTTGTCACCATCTCTTGTTGACAATCTGTAATTGTATATCAGTGCTATTATTGATATTCCTAGTTTTGGTTATCCCTCATCTCCTCTGAAACCAAGCTTACTGCAGATTTTGGTTAAATGTATTAGTAAGAGAAATACGTCTTGATTGAAAGAAATGCTAACACTTGAATTCTAAATCTTTACAAAGGAATATTTAAGTTTTGACTTGAAGCAAAGATAATGTTCATACTCAGTAAATAATTAATAATTATTATAACAGGGTGAACACACTAAAACCAGATTTGTGGCCTTTTCTCTTCTTTTTAATAGTTCCTCTCTCTGACTTAGCAGTTATTGTCAATCACATTTAGTGGACCTCCAGCCAACTAAGTCCACGAACTTCCTCATTCTCCTTATCTACTTATCTAATGAGCTGTCGAAGTTCATTGTTTGTTTTCTCCGTGCCACTTGTATTTTATTCCTTCCTTCTATTTTCATTGCCACCATGCTGGAGGAGGCTCTCTTATTTCTTGTCCAGACTGGGTGTCTACACTGCCTGCTGACGGATCTCCCTTCCTCCACTCCAGTCGCTTCCTGCTCCAAACTGTCACCCTGCTGACAGAGTAGTTTTCCTATAACGTAGCTTTGCTTATGACATTCAGCTGATCAAAAGCCTTCAGTGACTCCCTATCTCCCACCATAATGAATGTAAACATAGTTGTTCTCCCTTTGCTGTGTTTTCCCTCTTGATGCTGTTTCCTGCATCCTCTTGTCTAACCAAATGGAATCACACAACATCCCCTGAACGTGGATTGTGTTTTCCTTTTTATATGGGTCACCCTCTACCTGGGTTGCCTTCATATGCATGCCCACATCTCTGTCTATCAAATTTCTACACAACCTGAAGGTCGTGTTTCATGATTCCTACTCCCTCCAAAACAAAACCCAAAACTCTGCAGACCAGCTCTGCCCCTTTCATAGTATTTATAAAAACCTTGTAATATATATACACATATATGTATTCACACACATTTATGCACTATGCACCTCATTAGATAGTAGTTATTTTATGGCTACCACACCTAGCATATAGCAGTATTTAACACTCAATAATGAGTTGATGATATTGAATTGAGTTGGGCTGGAAATAAGCCTTTAAGGTTTACTCTTCTAATCTCTCTCAAAACTTTCAAATGCAAAAATAAATGACTTTGTCAAGGATAATTATGTAAAAGTAAGTGAATAATCAATCACAAAGTAGTTATTGACAAGGTGAGTGTGTAAAAATTACTAATCAGAAATCAGTAGCCATCTTTTATAAAAATAAAAACCATGGAACATATAATGGAAGAAAAACATCACATATAATTTCAACCATACAATGTGACTAGATAAAATATCTAAGGAAAAATGTAATAAGTAATAGAATGAATATCATTAAAAATTCCGAACAATGCTTTAGGGTTATAAAATAAAAACTGGAAAAATACTTTGCAAAAAGGGGGCATTCCCATCACAGTTTAAGCAAAGCGTATCAAATAGAGCATGTTGTCATTGTGGTTCTTGTGGCTGAAGTCTACAAAATATTGATTTGTTGCAGTTAAGATACCAATTCATAACTTTGTTTTATATCTTACATATATATGTATATCTATAGAATATATCATCTCATATGCACAGGGTTGATAAACGCTTAAAGAAATTGGAAATTCTATCTTATTCGACCCTAGAGGGATAGTGCCTGTATTCCTGGCTGTTTGCTGACTTGCACTGGCATCTGAGATGTGCAATCATAACTTTAAAGAAAACGCTTGATTTGAAAAGACTTGCTTTATACCACAATCTCAAGTCATACATCTAATCCTATTAGATAAGATGTTTTCGGAAACAAAATGGCCAACAGTGATTTAGCGGCCTGCATTGGCCCTGCTCTCAGCCACTGGATTTGTTAAATTTTAACTAGTTGTTCTCTTCCGTATTTGAGCCAGTTTTTTTCTTCTGATAAATTATAAATGATTGATGAATTCCAGGAAAGAAGAATATTTCTTAAGTCAAATTTCCTCTTCTTTCAGGTTTGTTTTCTGAGAAAAGAGCACAGGTAGTATGTAAGTCAAAATAATCATTTAATTTAATTCAGAGGTCAGTGGGCTTTCTTAGTGAAATAACGATTTCTTGAATTGCCTATCAGCCACTTGTGTTCTGATTTGAAACCATAACGTCTACTGCTAATGGTCTTCACGTGCATGGAGAAGTCACTCTATGAGCTCCTTGTCTGTTTTGTTCACTGATGCTCCCAAAGTGTTTGCTGAATTCAAATTTGACTTGGTAGAGTTACTTTAAGACTTCTTGACCTGGGGGAAAAATCACATAGGCCTGAAGGAATAACAGAAACAGCTGCCAATTTTGAGCATCTTCTTAAGGCTCAATGTCATGCTGTAGTTTAGTTGCTGCTATTTTCTATATTCTCTCATTTAATCCTCACAACAAGCCTAGAGGTGATTATCTGCATCTTATAAATGAAGGAAGTCTTTGAGAAGTTATGGTGATAAATGCAAGGTCACTGCATCCTAATAAAGCTTCAGATCCATGGGCCCAATGCCAGTACTCTTAACCATGTTTCTAAATGAAGTCACGAAGCACTTCTTGATCTAAGGTTCATATACAGGTACAAGATGTTACTATGAAAGCGATTCATGGACAGAATGAGCTCCTAGCAAAAGTTAAGGATTCTAAAACATGATGTGTATATATATACATATGTGTGTGAGAGATTACGAGACTATATATTGGCATCTATCTGTCTGTCTATCTAATCTGCCTTTCTAACTCCTTCTCTGGGTTAGAGACAAGGTGGCTGGATGGTCTTTTACGGGCTTTCTCAAACCTGGATTTTAATTGTTTTATACTCTTTATATTTTCAGTCCAATCACAGATGGAAAGTTTTTCAATGCTGGTTGCATGAATCAAGTTCAATAGGACTTCAGTTCATCAAATCACTCAGTACTTGAAAGAAAGATACATCCACTGGGAGGTGCCAGGAAGCTCCAATCAATGCTGACAATGATATGTCCATTTTTCTAATAAGTAAGCCATTTATAGACCTGAGCTAAATTTATAACCTGACTCCTCAGGATCAGATTTCCTCAAAATAGACAGAAAGAAAATGATTTGTTGGCATGTTGAAAATCCATCCAACCTAATAGTAAAAATACCCCACTAAGGGAAACAAAGTTATCTGTTAGTCTATTTGCTTTGTTTATAAAAATAGCACATGGAAAGTGAAAATAATTTTTTGAAAGTCTATGAACAATGTGCTTTTAGTTTCACTGTGTAAATCAAAGACAGAAAAACAACATGGGCCATGCAATATGGAGTTCTCACAGTGGGGCAGGGCGGCCAGCCACGGGGTGGGTCTTGAACTTCTTAACTTCATAAAGCTTCATCAGATATATCAATTGGGCCATCGGGCCAAGGGGCAGGGGAGTTCAAAAAGTGCTTTGGTTGGGACTTAGAAAATTAAGCAAGCAAGTCTCTAGGGTTACACCCAGAGACAAAAATTGCCAAGAATCAGCCATGTTTAATATTGGCTGGAGATTAAGGAATGTTTGGAGGCTGCCCTGCATTGAGACACACTGGAATCGAGAAATTAGACTGAAGTGTTTGCAGTGCCAAATTAGTTTGTTCCTGAGTTCCTGGTTTGTGTTTGTTTCTAGCTTCACAGAAATTACAATTTGAGACCCCTAGCCCTTTGAAAGAATTTTCACCACTAATGTGATCAGCAGAATAATAACAGGAGCAAGGAAGTGTGGGAAAAAGTAAAGCAAAAAGGCATCTAGTTACATTTCTCTGTTTGATAAAAATTCTGGTGATTTTGTCAAATAAATTACCTTGGGAGGAAAAGAATTATGTAGTATTTCCAAAGAAAAAGGGAGGGCGAAAAGAATAGACAATGTTATGAGACAACAAAATGACATCTTATCCTGCTTAATGTCCACCTTTGCTTGAAACTTCTGTCTTGAATGAGGCAAATGAAATGTTTATGAGAAAGCAAAATGTTTATGTCTCTGCGTGTTAAATTCTAACTACTTGGGTTAGTTTACTACCTAACTGGGATTGCACTATAGTCCTTTCCATTCAAAGTTAAATCCATACAGAATGAGTTGTGTGTAAAAGTTAACTTTATATTGACATTGCGAAGGACCTTCCTTCACCAGTGAAGGTGACAGAGGTTAGCCTTCCTGACACGGGGCTGCCGTGTGTGCTTTACTTTGAGGGGCAGAGCAGTGACCTCCCCACAGTAAGCCATGGGACGATTTGTAAAAAGCCAAATATTTACTGAATGTTTTGCAAGGAAGACCAGATGTCAACCACATTCTTGGTTGATAACTATTGTGCCAGTAGGTTACTGAGAAACGGTCTTCCTGCAGGACTAACCAGGACATACTCATCCGTAAAAAAACAAATTAAGTCAAAACTCAGAACACAGTGCTTCATCTATTACAACCAACACAGAGGAAATTCTGTTTACCCAAGTCCAGGAAACCAGTTGCTTAACTCTGTACCCCTCTAGGTCAGAAAACTACGCTTCATATCTTCCTAGAATGAACTGTCTGTAGCTCTGATACAGAATCTTTGTGGACTTATCCTAGGAAAATTCCTGAAATAATGCTTAATAAAATAGGCACACCGCCCCGCCCCCCAAATTGGTTAAAGGGTAATTGCACACTGTCCCATGATGTTCCCCTGCAGGATATTCAGACCAAATGTTTATTGAGTGTGTACTACTTGCTAGGCCCTCCTCATCCCATACAATGAACAGGTTAGACAGAGTCCCTCCCGTCAAGAGGTTTACACTCTGGTGGAGGGGAAGAGGCAGTAAGTAACATATATAGTGTCAACTGGTGATAGAGGCTGTGAGCAAAAATAAAGGGTTAAGGGAATGAGAGAGACTCCTGCCAGGGGCTGGTTGAGCTATGGTGGTCTGGGAAGCATTCCACTATAAGGTGAAGTAAGATGACAGTTGACATTACCGGTTTATGGGAGCTAAAGAGCTCATGGCTGGCTCACTACTGCCACCTGCAGGTCTCTTGAAGTATGGGCAGTTTGAAGCCAACAAGTTTACACACCTGTACTTTTTTATTTGGGGCTACCAGAAAACTGACAGCCCAGATAAGTGACAGAGTGAAAAAGAAAAGCAGAGGAGCCCCATGAAAGCTAGCCCCCAAATACCGTGAAGTACATCCATACACTACTATCATGGCTGGTGCCCTGAGACAGAGCCCTGATGATGTCATTCTGATACAGGGTGCAGCCAAGAGGGGGGCCCCAAAAAAGGATGTGGAATGGGGTCCAAAACTCAAGGTATCAAGGAAATTTTAAGACGTCCTCACCCCTTCCCCCCGCAGGTGTGAGTTGGGGGAAGGGGACAAATGGAGCAGGGCCTTTGAGAGCTGTTTTGCATAGCAACAGCTTTGCAGCTAACCTCTGGCATGATCTTTTGACATATCTATAGCCTTTAACTGGTTTCATAGATATGTTAAATAGCTGTGGTCAAGCTTTAAGCCAGGGAGAAGGGAGTGACTTCCACCCCAGGGAGGCAACTCCCCCTGGTTTCAGCGCCTGCCTGGGAGCTGGAAAAAGATTGGCTCCAGGATATTGGTCCAGATATGCCCAGACTCACGATGGCAGCCCAGTAAACTTGGGGTAATACAGGGATGCTGGCAGGTGTAACTGATTTTAGGAGGAGTCGGAAATGGGGTTGCAAAGGAAGACTGGCACCGGCATTTAAACCGAGATGAGGCAGCCATTGAGGAGGGGAGAACCACGCAGACTTGGAAAAGTACAGATCCCCTTTTGCAGCTTTGCAAGAGGGGGACCATGAGGTCTTAGCAAGGGTGCAGATCCCCTCGCAGCTTTCCAAGGAGCAAATCCATGAGGCTTGGCGAGACTGTAGACCTCCACACCTCTGGTGGAGGAAAAAAGAGGCTTTGCCTGGATGGCGACACAGCTGACGGTGCCAGCGGCCTGGGGACATGGACATGTGCTGCTTTTCCTGACTTACAGTAGCCCGGATAAGGGCAGGGGGAGAAGGAAGCACTGTGGGCATCAGTAGTTATCCTAAAGGACTTCGATAGTTCAACAGAGACATTAGGTCACTTATTTAAGTCTGTATAGCCTTAAATAAACCTTTCTTTTCCTTTTCACAAATCTCTGGCATTGAGAGATATCTTTCCAATCTGGCGGCGGACAGACGAGCCCAGTAGATGGTCTGGACGGTATTAGTATACCATCCTCTGGAGTCCGGGCCCCTGTGTGTGTGTGTGTGTAACTGTTCTGTAACAGTTTTTGGCACCCCTGGGTGGGCCAAATATTGCCCTCCCCACCTTGGACCTCTGTTCTGTAACAATTCTCCCCATCAAAACACCCAAAGACTCACTATCTGCTATCCAATTAAATACACACTTCTCAGCCTTGCATTTCAGGTCCGCCCCCACTGCCCCCAAAACACATGCAATATAACTTACTAGCCATATATTCTCAATGAGGTAGCACAATCCCAGAAGATGTTAAGATATTATTATAATCATGTAAAATGAAATAAAATAAATTTTATGGAAGCCCCATGAAGGCAAGGGTTTTTATCCACTATTATCTGCAGCACTTAAAACAGTGCACTCAATAAACATTTGTTGAAAGAATAAAATATATTTTAGTAAACTATTACTAAATACTAAATGTTACTAAAACACTAAAATATGAAAATGCAACTTGAGGCCAAGTACATGGCCATCAAGGATCCACAAGAGCAGTCGAGAAAAGACAAGACGAAGTACACCAGGCTCAAAAGCATCTGTCTTGGAGGAGAAGCTGTTCTCAGGTGTGACACAGCCATCAGATGCCACAGGGCCGCTCAGTTGTGGAACTGTGGCCGAGCGATGGCCTGTGGATGAACCACGGTGATCCTTTCATGACTCCACTTGAGTGGCAGCAGGAGTGGAGGGAGACAGTCTGTGTGACTTTTTGACTGAAGGGGACTTCAGGTGTATTTAATGTTTGGAAAACAAAAGCAAAAACATGGAATACTTTAAAACAACCCCAGCTTTAAGTAGTGTCCGTAAAATAGGCTGGATAAGTCCCGGAATGCCACAGCACTAGGAGGAATTTCCAGGGGCTACTGGGCACTGCTTCTGACCCACTGTATGAAGGATGAGGAGCAAAGGCTATGCCCAGGCCCCCGAGCTACTCCCATTGCCCAGAACAAGTGGGCCCTCACCAAACCACACAACCTTAACGATGTTAAATAAAACCCTGGCAGGAAGGAAACGAAGGGATTGATATAATATTGCATTTTGGAGCTGTGTCAGGCATTTGCCCTAACCTAAGGAACATGTCCAGAGCACACAGGATCACGTAAAGAAAGCCAAGCGACCTTCACCTGCCCCTTTCCTTAGCTTTGTCCTATGCTTTAGTCCAGCTCACTTACCTATGTCCCATGCCAGCACCAATGAGAGGGGTCATGGCCTACATTTGGGAAGTTTTCGCAGGGTTTGGGGTTGCAGGATCTTGGGTGCCTCCCCACACATTCCTCAACTGCAGCTGGGAATTGAACCTCAGACGCCACACTTCTGTCTGCTGTAAGGAAACGTGCCCCTGACTCCCAGCTCGGCCCCAGCATCCTGCCCTAACCGGGGTGTGCAGGGGCACCTTCTTCCTCCTTCCAGCTGTCCTGAGAATAGGACCTGATAAACTCACACTAGGGAGCTATGAAGGACGACTGATCCCGTCGAAGGTGGTACTTCTAACAAGACTGGAATTTAAACTTGATATAAAACTAGAAACCAAAGAGATGTGCTTCTACAGATAAAATTGAAGGAAACAGCTACTGGGAGAGAATTATAGGATCAAATAACACAAATTAGGTGACTAAGAGTATTGGTATGAAGCAATTTCATGATATAAGGACAATAGTCTAAATACTTAGACTTTTCTTCTGCACGACTGTTTCTTAAGAAGATTCCTTAGATTCTTATTTTGTTTAAAAATGCAGATTCCGTGGCCCCTTTCCAGACCTGCTGAATCAGAGATAGCTGAGTGTGGACCCCAGGAGTCTGCATTTTATTAACGAGCTTCCCTGGGGGGGTTACTTCACCACGTGGAGGGAAGTAGGAGACCCACCGTCCTACGCTGCGCTGCAGAGGAGTCACACCTGCTTTACGTAAGGAGTCTGATTTCTATTCAGCAAGTTCAGAGCTCATCTAATTCCTCTGCTATATTTTACACTGGAGGCATACTGAAACTATTTCTTGTTACAGACAGAATTTTTAAAAGACCAGACTGTACTCGTTTCTCCTATTTAAGCTAAAAATTAAACTTTAGGTAATGGATTTACTGGCATGTGTTGCTTTAAGAGGATTTCTTCAATGCTGCCAAAAGAACAGCATGCAGACTGTCACCAAACCCAACACCTTAACACACTGCACAAGTCCTTGCACACAGGAGGTGCACAGGAAACAGTTCCTAAACATTCCAGCATTTTATAGAACTAGACTAGATAGGACTAGTCTGTTTAGGAAAGGGTCGAATTGTGAGGAAGACACAGGGAGGAAAGGGTCGAAGATAATAACTCTGAAGAATAGGAGAGTTGGCTGGTAACATACATAGGAACATAAGAGGGAGGAACTGGTTTAATGGAGAGAGAAAATGGGTCCAGTTTCCAACATTTGGCGCATGGCGAACCCTCTAAGGTGGCGGCATTGGAATGCTGAAGACAGGGATATGGGAATGAGATCCAATGTTGAGTCAGTGGGGGACCATGAGAGGTTCCAAGAAGAAAATAGGACGTGAAAATAAAAGGGCCCGAGGACAGAACTTGGACCTGAATTTAAAGCTAACGACAGACAGAGGCTGAAGGAATGGCTCTGTCCCCGCCTCATGTTTCAGTCCTACAGACATGCCAATGCCTTGCAGATCTCCTTGATGAAATCCTGTGGGCTTGAGTTCACCGGTGTACGTATCCGGGCCTTGGAATGCTTTCAAATGAAAGAATGATAACAATGTTCAATGGAGAGTACCTCTGCTGTTGGATCATGGGTCTCATCATACAGAATGAGCAGCGGAAGAGTCGTTTTACTTATCTCATGTCCTGTGGACCCAGAAGCAGGGGAGCTGTCTGGCACATACATTTTGTTCATTAGTGTATTCTGTGAAGTTAATCCCCTAGTTGCGCTGAATTTCCCGAGGAGCTTGGGGGAACCTGTTGGATTGCACAGTAAATGGGGTTAATATAGCGTACATCATTATCGAGAGCTATGATTACATAGCACTTACTAGAGCTAGTGACCAGAATATAAACCATTTGGAAGTATGTTTTATTTCGGGTCCTATCTTGGGAACCAGGCTCTCTCTAATACGTAATGTAACAGAGACACCTGCTGGTGAAGTTATGTCACTGTTAGGTAACAGGAACATGAACATGGATACATACATACCTATCCACTCAGACTGCCTTGTAGATTCGAGTAGATAATGTATCCTCCAGACCATTCCTTTTGTATGTGTATACTTGATTGTCTGAACATTAGATTCCTCTGCTTCTGTGCTGACGAAGGCATGGCAATGTCGGAATGAATCATCAGCCAGTGTCAAACACCAGCATTCAAAGTGCATTGGGTCAGCATCTTGAACTCAGACTTTGGGAGTGTGGCCTGCCTGGGAGAGACTTGAGCCTGATGGAGCTGAGGATTCTAGGTGTGTTTGGGTGTACTTCCTACTGAGCCTTCGGATGTCACATTAACAAGCCAAAGACAATCCCGTGTATTGGCTCTGGGGTTGTTGATTTCTTCACAACAGGCTGGGACCCGTGAACTCAAAAGCCTGTGGGCAAAGCCAAATATTCATCTTTAGAATGTGCTCAACTGTTTTAAACACAGCCCAACTAAGCAGACCTTAACTATTGAGGACTGGCCTGCTACACCTGCTGGCCACAGGTGAGATAAACGTGGTAGCTCTTGAAGCTCCCACTCTGCTACTGGCCTTGGGAGCTCCTTGATGCAGAGATGCCCCGGGGGTAGCTGAGCTGCCTCACCTAGATGTCCCCTCTCCTGTCCTGTTCATCCCCTCAGGGTGTTCCCTTACCCTCCCATTCTCCTGGGTGGGGGCTCCTGTCCTGCCATAGCCCATGCTGCCTGAGACTCCTCTCTCCTGCTCCTG